>CAEGAE010082930.1:0-17994 GCA_903067095.1 Girardinus metallicus | reverse complement strand
GAGCGAATGGGTGAATGACTATAGTGTAAAGCGCTTTGAGTGGTCAGAAATGATCGGAAAAAGCGCTATATAAGTTCAGTCCATTTACCATTTGTATTCATTCGTTAGAAGCAGCAGTGGTCAAATAGAAAAAATAAAACAATAGAAAGTATTGCAGGTTACTGAACAATTTGTTGATGCACACACATTCCTTTACACATCCAGATGGGCTGTCTGGAAACAAACTGACGATGTTTATCTTCACACCTCCTCAGACACACTGCTCTGGTGAAAAGCTGACTGGTGGGCTTCGTGTCATTGAGGCCCGCCTAGCAACATCTGAGTTAAGCTGACAACCCCCACATGCTGCAGAAACAAACATTTGAAAGAGAATATTCTCCCACATGGAGACAAACAGTCAAATACAGACATGCAAAAAAAATAAAAAAGAATAACTCACGCGCTCATGGTCTTACACCTAAGATTTACACTGTAGACAGATTATCGTGATTATGGAATACTCACTGGAATCACACTATAGATGTTTGTTAAGTCACATTTGAAAACTGTGGACCGTTAAGTGATAAAATTTTGTTTTAATTTACATGTTGTTTTGTGATAAACAACACGTGAATGACATTGGATTGTCCTGAGCAATAGTTGTGTTTGAATAAGTTAAATGAATTTAGAACAAGACAAAAGCAGTGTCAGTTGTTTATTGCCCATATCTACTAGTATAGAACACGGTTTGGTCTTAGACTTAGAAGGTTATTAAGATGCAAGTTTTCAAATCCAAAACAAACTGTAACAATAAGATTCCAATTGAACAATATGCGGTGAAGGAAAAACAACATAACGACTGTGCTCACTCATTTATTCCATTTCTATTAAATTAACCACTTGCAGTGTTAGTCACTGATCACATATTCAGTTTGCTCCAAGGAATGTATTATTGTCCTCAGCTCCAGTAAGCACTTTGTACGATAGTACCTCCCTCAGAACATTATCTTACTGAAAGGGTTTGGGTGTAAGTACAGAAAATTAACAATAGATGTAAATTTCTGCCAGTACTAAATACAAATAGACTTCATTGTGGCTTTGCTCAAGACATCTGAGCAGATCAGAACAGAAGAAAGGGCACATAAGCAAGATAACAGCTCAATTCAAATGCAGAAATTATGATTTTAAGATGCATCACACAACAACCTAATCTCACTTACTTATAGATTAATTACATTTATTTAAACTCAGTCCAAACAACAGTTGTATCAATTACATACATTCTGATTCAGCCCAAATAAATAAATTCAATTAATCGTTTCATGCCAGGTAGTAATAAAAAAAAAACATATTAAAGAAATCCAACTCAAGGGACCAAGTCAATGACTTTGCAGCAATACCTCAATGTGAGTAAGCATGTGAGAAATTGTTTCTTTGTACATTGAAGAAACCTTCAACAGGAATACTTCCAGAAAGAGAAGGCAAAAGAAACTGTGAATACACAGTTAGGTAAATGCTTTATCAGGAGTTTCATCCAGGAAACAAACACAGATTAACGAAAGATTCACAAATTGAGAACATAGAGCAATTAATAACAGGAGATCTGTGAAAGGAGCTACTCAGGAATGAGACATACCTAAACATAGAAGCCCTGGACCAAAAGTACTTTGTATGGAAAAGAAAAACAAAGATAACGCAAACAGTTATGACAGTAATATCTCTGTCAGTAACTGCAACTAGCAGAAAAAATGCACAGCTTCACTAGGAAACACTATGGAGAAAAAAGACAGTTACTGGTAACAGCTCCCTCAATGTCTCCATTAAAAAAGAAATATAGCTAAACATAGAAGGATGTAGCCAACAGTACTTTCTATAGAAAATATTGTTTAGTGAGTATTTAAGCAATTTCAATTTCAACACATTTATGTTTTGCTCTAGTAATTCCCTATAATGTTATTTTGCAACTCCTTGCAAAGGAACTACAAGAATGTACTTTTTCAACAAAAATACAAAAGATTTATGTATTTTTAGGTGTAATGCAATTTTTCTAAGAAGTAATGAAAATGTTTTTTTGTTTTTTCTGCCATGAAATACATATTAATTACCAATTGTAAACATGTTTCAAGTATTTACAAAAATAAGGATTAAAATAGGAAAAAGCTAATCCAAAGTAGCAGTTCAGTGGGAGCTGTTTGCAACTCCTCTTCACTTTTTTATGCTTCTACGAGACACAATGCAGTGACATGAGAGGATCAAAGTGTTTGGCAGGGAAAGCGGCAGACTTCTGAACCGTAATGCTGCTAAAGCCTAGGGAGACATTAGCATTGTATGCCTGTGGCACTGTTGCTTCTTCTTCAGCTGCTCATAAAAGCATGAATGCAAAAAAAAAAAAAGAAAGAAAACTTCTAAAGGGCACTGGAAAGCTGTAAAAAAAATAAGTTATGGGATTTGGGGCTTTTTAAGAGATGGCATGACTTAAATTAGAGCTGCTGTGAGACTGTTTGCAGTATCAACATGTATAAAACAAAACATTTGATTCAGGTTTTTCACATTATTTAGTTTTAAAACACACATTTGGAGGTTCTTCAGTCAATAATGATAAACTGACATTGACTTTGACAACAACCTAAATACTGTTTATACAAGATCCATGACTGTTGAAATAAAATCACGCATGAAACGCAGTTTAAGCGTTTTAAGGTGCACTAAAACATTTCCAGTCCACCCCGGGGAAGCATGCCAATCACCGTGTTACTGAAACACACAGAGATAAACGTTGGCAGAGATCCAAAGAAGCACAAAGCAGTCCAGTTGTTTAACACAGAGATGCAGCTTTTCTTTCCTCTCTTTATGCTAATACCTTCTGACAGCCAAGGCCAAGTTATACAATACACACAGGTGCATCTGCACCAAATTACGCTGTAAAAACAAAGCTCTCTGCACCAATGGTAAGTGAGGAGTTGGCAATTTCAGATCAGCTTTAAATCCGTTTTCAATGTGATTTACTCATATGTATGTTCCATCACATACATATGTATTAAAGCAGAGAACTTACTAGTAGGTATCTGCTTTACTAGAGAACTACTATAATAGAGCTTTCCTCTATTATGAGGCAAGCTTTTACAATCTATAAGACTCATACCATAGCTCAGACAGAGATGTCCTTAATTTCTTATTAAAAGAATTAAAAAGCTTTTTAATTAGCCTGGGGTGTTTGTGGACTGTAGGCTATTAAGCTGCTCATGTTTGCTGTAGCATCATAATAAAAACCATACCAATGAGCTCAGCATTAAATGATCGAGTCGTTTCTTAGCTTTTGTTTGGCACCTTATTTTGTCGCTCCTAAACTGGTGTCATCGAAATAGTAGTGATCAATTCATGTAGAAGTTTTATAGTGACCCGTTTTTTAAAATTTTTTTAACATAAATGTGTAGTTCTAAACAATGTATAGGGTCACACCAAGCAGGGGATATGGCATACATTTGATGTGAGAATGTTCATTGGAGTCATTAGAGACTTGAAATTTGACTTTCTATTTCTGCAGCATAGTAACCTAAATGTGGCACATTCTATCTTCTTATGAAATATGTAATTGATAAATATTTGGCAGCTTGTTTTGCATTTTAATGGCAGGCTGTCCGTCCTTCCATCCATCTCTTTAGTTTCTTAAATAGCTCTATCTTTGCTGCCATACAGTAAGAGGCAGGTTCCACATTTGACAAGTTGACGTTCCATCAAAGAGTTAACAAAGAGAGAGAAATTACTAAAAGTGAAGGAGAGAGAAAAAGAGAGAAGAAATCAAAGTCTGAAGAGAAAAAGCTTGTATTTCCATTCTGCACCAATCTGTTCTCATTTTTGGCTTCAGAGATGGCTACATTGTATCAGGCCTCTTAAGAAAGGCACAAGGTGTTCTTGGCACCAGTAAATCTGCTGAAGCCATTCTTCAGCGAGCACGTGTCAAAATCCTTCTGAGGAGATCAGATAAAATTTCAATTAGGTAATTGAGACCAAAGCGTTACTGTTTTCAGCTTTGAATTTTACACTTTTTGCTGTAGATATAAAATTTTAACACGATTCCATAAAATCCTAATAGAATGACAAAATATTTCATATGACATTTAGGCAGTGTTAATCATTGGCTGTACAGTGACCTTGATCTGCTCATAAGGAAGTTTAAATACACTACATAACTAGGTTAAAGTTTTATCCTCAAGTGGATACTTTTTTTTTTTTTATCTCTTTCATATTTATTGGCAGCAGAAAAATATTTTCATAATAAAATCCTTTTTTAAAAAGAAAAATGTGAGCATTTTTGTTTTGTTTTTCAATTTCATGAGAACAGTCTTTTCAGCAGCATGGTGGCTATGAAAATATGTAGCAAACATATTTTTCCTATTTCTATCAATCAAATTAAGAAGCATTTCAAGAAAAAAATGCTGAAGTCTCTCGACAAGGACACTAATTGTTGATATGTGTGTGTGTGTGTGTGTTTTGGCTACAAACTGGAAGCTGTAAGCCTGCCAAGATTGATTTTCTCATGAATATGATCTTGTGAATACTGTGACAATGCAGTTGCCAGGTTACAGAAGCATATGTCAGACAAAAAAAAAAAAAAACATTCAAATGCATGTACAAGCAGCCATATCAGTAATCAGGTGTGGAAACAACATTTCAAGGCCAGCCCTGCATCCATTACAGGAGCTGCAGTGGCAAGAAGCAAGTTATCTTTTCGTCAATTCATATCTATTAAAGTATGTCCATCATTTGGGGCAGCACCGTTATTGAGAAAATAGCCAAAGAGGTCCGTTTGAGTTATTTATATATATCCGCTTGTGGAACAAGATATGTACATTATTACAGCTTCATACAAGTTTTCAGAAACACTGAGAATAATAAAATCATTTAGTACTTTTCTGTTCCATAACTTTACAAATAAATAAGGTTTGATTTCCATGTCAGCAATGCCTCTACAACTGCATGTGTCCACACTGATGAAGAACAGTGTGAGAATTTCATTTTGTATACATTTTTTTTTTGGTTTTTATTTAATATTCTTTCTCCAAGATACTTTTTTGTGTGCACTGTAGGGTTTAGCATAGATACAAATGTCAATAGCGATACAAAAAATTGGTCCACAGGGCTATAATGTAATTTTGAATGTAATTTTAATTTACATTTTCTTTACAGCCCCGTGTACTGTACATGTTTATAGATCCTGATGCCTGCAAAATCTATGAAAAATGTTGTAAATATTCAGACCTGTGAAGGTATTTCATTGGCATAATAGTCCACAAAACAATAACATCACTTGTACCACTTTTGGTGCTTGGGACTAAACATAACATTTTATTGGAAACAATTTGAAAAAAAAAAAAAATAGGTAATCAAAAATTAAATCAATCATAGACATAGTGTCCAAATGGCATGGATAAAAAGCAAACCATTTGAATGAAATGTATCACATTTTCCAAACAGAAACGATTCACTGCTGTTTATTTTCCCTCCAACTTTAAAGACATTTGGAAGCAAAAAAGATATGCTTTATGTACGGTGACCAGATGTGAAACATTTGCATATTTGACTGTCAACAGACTGCAGGGTGCAGGGAATTACTAATGTCCTGATGCTGAGAGGCAAAAAGGCTGACAGCATTCCTAATGAGCCAGCTAGACCTTGCTACAATAGACTCTGAATAGAAATAACACATTTTGTTCACATACAATGACGTGGGTCGCTTTTGTCCAACAGAAGGGAGTCTGTGTTTCATTTAAAAAGAGTCTTCACACGTTTTTTTTTTTTTTCATAGCAACTGTTAATGTAAAAAACCCCCACTAAAGATAATTTCTAAAAACATACTTGCTGTCTTTCTCTTTCAATAATCTTGTCTCTTAGCCCCTCTTCAATTAAACCTTTACAATTGTTCGCTTCCAGACATTACTTGCACAAGGGCAGATTTATAGTCGGATAATTTGTCAGAATCTGCTGAAATGGTTAGTGAGCGAAAATAGGTTCATTAATTGATTGGATGTGGCCTGGGAGTGAGGGAAGCAGCACTGAGGTCTCTGATGAGAGGGGGATATGATGGTGTGGCAGCGAGAGGAGCAGGGCTTGTGAAAGGTTTAAAAACCGAAAGGGGAATGGAGGGGGAGTAATCCACTGAGTGCCCATAATGTAATGAGTCAGCCTTGCTTAATGGAGTCCATTTGAGGGGGGGAAGGAGTTAGAAAAAGTTTGCAGGGTTGTGTTCCTGGAGGTGCTCAGGTGTTGCTGAGAGAAAAGGCTAGACTGGAAGGATCAAAGGTGGTTGAACATTTGAGTTTTCTAAATGAATAATCATCAGATAAACAAAGGCTTTAAAGCAGGTCAACGATTGCAGCTTTGGTCTGTTGCTAAATTGTTACTTTTTTTGTTTTTGTTTTTTTCATTTATGAAACATAGCTGCCTTTAATTCTGAGTGAATTGATTAAAGATGCCAGACCTTTGACATATTCCAACTAACACACTACAATCCCTGTCTATGAAAGCATGTTTGTGATTGGTTTGAACATTCCTAAAACACAACTTTTGAGACACCGAGTGAGATATAAAAATATGTATAGTTCATAAATTAGCTCATGCCATTGGTTGCATTAGAATACAAGTAAGAAAATTATGCTGGAAAGATGGCATGGTTGTGACACATTCTCTCAAGTCAAGAAAGCGTAATATTATTTGTGTCTTATGTGTTGGGACCATATTTGTTGTTCCTGCAGTTGTGTGCTTGTTTTATCGTATGCAAGTACAAATCGAATGAGTTCTCTCTCCGCCAGCCTGCAGTGATTTTATTTTATTTTTATTTTTTTTCAGGTCAGCTGCCATCTCACCCCGCTGTTTTCACGGACTGTTAGAAAATTTCCTAATTGGCAAATAAGTGTGTGATTTAAAGTTAGGAAGACAGAGTGTCGCAAG
The DNA here is from genome assembly GCA_903067095.1 of Girardinus metallicus. Lineage (NCBI taxonomy): Eukaryota > Metazoa > Chordata > Actinopteri > Cyprinodontiformes > Poeciliidae > Girardinus > Girardinus metallicus. The sequence continues at coordinate 11,067 of CAEGAE010082930.1, read as the reverse complement.
AGACTCATCTGCTTGATTTGGACTGTGTAAAGAAGTGCAGAGGGAACGCAAGTCCAAACACATGGACAGATGTGATGAGTGCTCCTGGCTGTGATACAAGTAGCACAGCGCTGGAGATGGCACAGGCTTATGTGTTCCAGCTTTACTACTAAAGTTTGAGCACAAAACCATCTGTGCTTTTGCAATCCTTCAGCGTGGCTTGTATTCTTTCTTTACAAATGCAAGATATAGTGAGATTGCGTATTCGAAAACAGGACCCTGGAAACTCAGACTTGCTCAAAATAGTATTTCTTCTGCAAGATGCAGCTGTCGTAAATGCATGAATTTTAAATGGTATCTAGGCCGGTGCTGAGACTCAGGTGGTCACCATGTGAGGGTATTTACAGTGAGCTGCCAAACGGACTGGGAACAGGAGGTCCCAGAGTTTTAATGAACCATTTAAAGCATGGCAAAATTATTATTCAAAAGTTGGAGAAATTCAGCAACATGCTGTAGCAATTGAAGTTTAAAATGTTTTTTTTTTTTCTGTATTTGTTTTAGATTATTTGTTATTAAAATGTATTTGTGTTTGGTAGATCTAACATCATAATGTGTGACATTTCATAAAAGTGAAATGGTATAAATGAAGATTATTGGCAACAGAAATAGTGTGGAATATAAAATCTGGAAAAAAATGTGTACAGTAGGCTTATACACATATACATTTCAGAAAGATGAATAAAAGAGCATTTTTACTGTACTCCATTCAACTTCAGTTTAGCCCGTCGCCATCAGGGTCAATCAATTAGAAAAGCCGCTGATTCACGTCGACGTCTCAACGACTGGGGTTTTAATTGGCAAAGGGGAAAACAAATTCTGAGTAATTTCTACAACACCTACAGAAACAGTTAAATTTTTCTTGTTTGTTTTATTTTTCTTATACCAAGCTTTACATTTGGTTTTGCAATATTGTGCTGTGTTCTTCAATGTCAGAAAAGAAGCAAAAAAGTCAGTATATTGTTACCTTTTCCCAAGCCCATAACCATTTGAAAACTCTATATTTTATATTCTGATTCAATCTGATTTTCTGGTTGTGAACCTGGATCATTAATCTCATTTTTCTCTTTCCCCCTCTCCCTCCTTCTCTCTCCTCTCTTCACCATGAACCTTCCACCTGTCCTTATCCCCACAACATTTTGCATCCTCTTCTTTTCCAATGCTCAGGTCCCCCACCAGATGGGTGCCCTAACCTTTTACCGCTATGAACAGCCCATTGTAGACTACTGCCAGGCCCATCAACCCCTGCGGCTCAACATGGGATACGAAGGCCCACCTCAGGGACTGGAAGGACTTGAAGACCTGGGGCCATGTGACAGGGGCACAATACAGACGGTGGCCTTGCCTGCAGTGCCCTCTGTTCCCAGCATAGGTGGCACTGTGCCAGGGGCCCGGTCCCCTCCTCCGCCCCTCATGCAACAAACTGAAGGCCCCAGCAGCGGTCCTTATCCTCCCCCAGAACGTACCGGAACTCTTAAATTCGGACGCTAAAGAGTCTGGCTGTTAGAGGTGGGAGAAAAGCCTGTGATTCACCATTACTTTTGAAAGGAAGGGAGCAGGTGAGGTGGTTCAACGGGGCCTTGTTTTTACCACTTGGATGAACGGACTACATTTTCGAAATATGCCTGGAGGGGTATGGCACTGGAAATACACAGTCTTACAGTAATATAATATGGTGGGACATTCATCATTCTGAATTTAAAAGCAGCTCATAGTAAAACTCCTGAAAGCCCTTACTACCTACTCATGAAAAGTAATTTAGCAGATGATGAAAGGAGTTGCATTGTGGCTTAATCTGGTCTTCATCATATCTGATGTCAGCCCAATGGCTTACGTGTTCACAGTGGCAACAGTCAGCTTCTGCAATGTCAGGAGTGAAAGGGGACGTGCAATAAACACAATGTCTCGATCATAGAACATAGCAGTAACGCAAACAGATCTCTGAGGTTTTGTGAAGCACAGGAGGCTTCTTACTGTAATTAGAAAATTCATCTCACAAGCTATTGACAAAGTGAGACCTGCATTATTGTTCCGTAAATAATCACATTCAGACTTTCTTTTGTTCTGTTTTGTTGGATGTTGTATTTAGAACTGGATTCAATTTCTGTGCATGTTAAACCAAAGAGTTTATTAAGGATTTTCTTTAAGGCACATACATAAAAATATCAGTTGTATTACACAACAAGCCCCTGCCAGTTCGCACTTAACCGCCAAAGCCCCCTGCTGTTTGTGACGAACTTTGCAGATGAGCGAAACACTCAAGCATGAGTCAGGTCAGGTAGCTGAACTGAGATGTTGGACAGATTTATTATAGTCATGAAATGTATAAGGGGAACCACGAACAACAGCTTCCAAAGCCGTTTGTTCAATGAAAAAGAAATAATAATAACAGAAAACATATACGTGCCCTTTAGGAAGTAAATGGCTAATCACTGTACGTGAATATACCCCCAACTGAATGACTCACTTTTCCTTAGGAAACCTTTCATGTGGATATTCATGAGAAAATAAGTACATTTAGATGAACATGTGTACATATTATTCAAAAGGTTGAGCCTACTGAAAGAGAAACCACTCTCACTGCCCCAAAATTGTCATTTGAAACAAATCAATGATTGACTTTCATCAGAATGGACTACAGAAGGAGCACCACGCTCCTCTTTCCCTGCCGCCACAGAGAACAACACTGCTGACTAGAGGCATGTTAAACCAGCAAGCCTACTTCTCTTTGACCTGCATATGAACCCATGGACTGTATTGGGAATATTACCAGACATGTTTATTTTTTTTTTTTTTGTTGTTGTTCTAAAAAGCGTGCAATGGAGTTTTATGCACTCAATAACCCTGTGGCCGCTGTGATGAGCACTTCTTATGGAGCCGTTGGGGACTTAACATACAGCAGCGACAGGCTGTCAAGTATAGTCTCTGGCTCAGGCCAGAGTGTTGTGGAAGCTGACCACAACAAGCCGGGGTGACACACAGTTCAAACAGATCAATGCATCCTTACGATGGGAATATATGAAGCAAATTATTGTTTTTTTTTCTTTTCTCTTTTTGAGATAAATCGAAAGTTTCTAAGGTGTTTAAAGATGATGTCAAGAAATTCCATAAGACTCACAGAGGGACTAAATAAAACAGAACTCAATCGTTGTGTAAATAAAAAAAGTCTTTAAGAAGATAAAAAAAAAGGTACAAACTTCGCTTCTTCTGAAACACAAACTGTGAACAGAAGAGGAGCCTTATTGACGTTCCAGTGGGAATATATTACCAGGACGACTCGGTGAAGAGGTTCCTATTGTAATGCTCTTGTTGTTTCAATGATAAATATTTTTCTATCTGCTCCCTTCATGATATTGCCATTTAATTCAAATGATATGGAGATTCTTTCTTAAACCCAGTTCATTTTACCTGATCACATTTTGAAGGAAGGATTGAAACCAGTATTATTTGTGAAGTTCTCTGAACGGCCTCTGTATTCTTTGTTCTCACACTTGTACATGTTAGAGAGGTATACCTTCAGGTTGTGGTCACATGGTTTGTTATTTGTATCACAGTCTGTTCAACAGGTTTTAGAATTTCCATGCTATCTGCCAGTCAAAGATTTCCCGTGTGGAGAAGAAGTGTGCTAATTTGTGAGAAAAGGTGTTCTTGTTTTGATGTGCCATTATTTTTGTATGCGTTCTACCAAAAACCAGGCCCAGACACAAGTGACTCAAATGTTATCACCGCATTGCAACCTCAAGACGGTTCATTCCCGTTTATGTACAGGTCATCACATTAAGAAATTAAAAAATACAGTTGAGTCACTCGATACGGTTGCTTTTCAGTGCTGGTGGAGTTTACTTTGTAATTACAGCTGTGCCAATGTCTTTATAACGGGAGCTCTCAGTTCTACCCATGTATTATTGTCTTGCCTTGCTCTATATCACTCCTATTAACTCCCTGGCCTGAATTTCATGTCTGCTGCTTGGTGACTCAGGTGAACCTGTTAAGCTTAGTTCTATTTCTGTCCGCATGTTTATATATTGGGAAACTTTGTCCAGCTGGGGAAGGAGACGAACCATGAGACAGATATTTCCAGCCAGGAGTGGCCCAGAACCAGCAGCAGTGTCTCGAACCACATCTCTGTTTCAAACGCATTTCATTTGCTGACCCGTTCATGCTCTTGTCTTGTCTGATATGAAATTCCCTGACATTCTAAGCTACAAAGGAGAAAAACGCTTGTATCAGGCACTCAAAATCACAGGAGAAATTTTCCTTTTATATTCCCTCACATATGTCGTATTTATGTTAGGTTCAAAACGTTAATATTGGGTCAATTTTGCTGGCAGCAAAAGATTAAAGCTACTTTGTCCTTCACATGTAATTAGAAAATTGTAATGAAATACATGTATTTAAAGTTACAAACCAATGTTGGGTTAATCATGACTACATCCCTGAAAAAATCAGCTATATTCAGCGGCACTTTGAATCCCGCTGCCAGTATTTATCCAGTCTTTTGTCCATTTCTTTTGCCTTCACGAAGCTGGAAGCACAAGTGCTGCCTGCTGTTGATGTATGCATGAGCTAAACTCCTGGATAGTCTGTGAGACCCACCCAGTGCCAACACTTTTTTGTTCTATCCTGCTTTGTTAATAGTTTTATGCACCAAACGGTCCATTCTGAGTTAGGGGTCAAGTCCTCACAAGGATTAAGTGTTTCCCTTTTTTCTTCTTGCTTCAGAAGATGATAGTAAAAGTCTAAGGAAAAGCTATAAAAACTTATGTACTTGAGAGTTTATGCTCAGAGAAATAAATATGCCTCTCTTATGGGAAAGGTACGGCAGACAAGATATAAAGGTGAAGACTTGGCTTGGGCTGGTATGAGGTTCTCACAATATAACAACCCCAGAGAAAAACGTATAGTGTAGTAGTATCATGATATTTAGACTAAACATTTTAACAAAAATTGTATTACATGAGCACATTTACTTTATAAAAACAAAGATATTGTTTCAGCTGGAAAATTAAATGGGCTATCTGTTCATGTATCACTCCTCTAATTGGCTTATTAACTGACATGCTGCTTGTAGCTTAGGAACTGCTGTTTTAAGATAGTTTTACCTTAGTCGCAGGGGTAAGTGGCTCTTTACATCATGGCTCCCTGTATGTTTTACAACCAGAAATATTTCAAAACACTAAAAAGTGTCTTTGTTGTAAGCATGGGAATAATGTGCTCTATATAATCATAGAAAACGGCAGAATAAAGTTAAAAGAACTTTAAACGGTAAGAAAGGTAGGAAGGAAAAATTTTGAAACTAATTAGAAATGCAACGAGAATTTGTCTTCACCTAGAATCAGACATTTATTTTTTTTTTTAACTCAGGCATTTACTGTCACTACAATTAACACTGGGATGACTTTGCTTGTTTACTGCTACCTTTGCTAACAATGCTAATTGCAAATAAATGATTGTTTAAATTTAAAACTCCATGATCATTTTATCTTTGCTTTCAAATAGTAAAAACCCTGTTTTACAGTAACTTCTCTCAGTGTGTGACATCACATTTTCTCATTTCTTGAATTCTCCTGGCAGGAAGGTGTGAAAAACAATTTCTAGAACATGTATTTCTACATTGCAGTTTTGAAAGAAAATCTTGAATCAGCCAGTATAAGACATAAAACCTCTAGATTAGATGTTGTCCATAAAATTTTGACTATTGCATCTCAAAATGTAGCTTTTCAAAAGTTGACTATATGTTAAAGCCAGAAAGAGGCCCATAGGATTTATGTTATATAAATAAGATTATGGGGACACAAGTAGAAAAATATAAGATTTTTTTTATTTAATTACTGTTACAGATTTCTGAGCAATCTAAGTAACTTTATTTTTTTTCTGTAAGATATGATACAACCTCAGCCAAACTCTGATTTTAAAGCCACACTGGTAATAGTTACCAGTGTTCATTTTCAACACACAGTTAAAACAAAAGACATTCCAAGCTGTATTGTATTATCCATACTCTCATACAAAAACACATAATTTACAATAATACCGACAAGTCACTATTAACTTGCCTGTTTAGTGCATACACAGTCATGCATAAACACACATGTACACTCAAGAAGCAAAGTAATAACAAAAAAGGATGTTGCATATATCTTGAGAAACGATAATAAACGATAATAAACCACTGCAGGACTTGACACGGCTATCCATTCCAGTTAACCCAAGGCCATCTGTAACGGTTCACTAGGAAGTAATACATGACCTGATAAACAGAGTTGAAAAATTAATTTTGAGCCAGACGTGGATTTGCGGCTTGTTCTTCTATGCCATACATCTGTGTCTTACCAGCAGGCAGTACTGGAGTATGCCCATACAGCGCACATTCATGGATCTTCAGAGTCAAGTTAGCATGTGTACACATGGAGACTGGGACCGACTAGGAGAAAATATGCTAATCCTTATGATGTGCCAATTTCCAGTTGGATTTTCTTGAATTTGCTGGCTGTATTTGGTCATACAAACACTGAGACTTTTTAAAGACAATGAGACTTGAAGCATTGCTACTGATTGAGCTCCCCTGCATGTACCCAGACGGCCTGTTGGCGTGCGTATGTGTGTGTGTGTCTGCGTCTACTGTACAGCAGCACCTACTCCTCTACCTCCTCTGAACGAACATCACCATTACTGATGTTCTTGCCAACCCGCGCCCCATTGATTGTTATTGTTCCACGCTGTTTCACATTAGCAGGAAGTCTTTAACCTTCGACCCTCGTTGTTCCAGCTTTGTTTTTCTGCCATTGCTCATGTCAGAGGTGGCACAGAAAAAGAAAGGCATGATCATTAACCTCTGTCGGGAAGACACACATTTTCGTTTGTCTGACAAAGCCCTAATTGGATTTAATGTAAGCACTTAAAGAAGAAGTTTTTTTTATTTTATTTTATTTAAATCGGCTCAATTGTTCTCTTACAGTTGGATTGAGAGTGCCGTGTGAGAGCAAGCAGCAGGATCCTGACAGAGAGCAATATCAGAATTAGTCATTGTTACATGTGGGGTTAAACACTTTTCCATTTTTATTTGTTTTTGAGAATTAGTTTTTTAATGTTTGCTCCTTTCTGAATGCTTTCCGTCCAACCACAGAATCCCCACCGACTCTTTCATCCATTTCCTGCACAGAGCGTTGTTTCTTTTTTATTTAAGTTGTAAATATGCGCTTTACTGTTTTCTTTACTAGTTGGTTCGTTGTTACTTTTTTAAAACTTTTATTTTGTTTTTTAATTATTATTGTATCAAAAACTAAGGCATTTTTTTTCTGTGAAGACCTGGTCCAAGCGCAAAAATATGGCTCTTCTATGAGTATATTATTGTCAGAAAATGTTTTGTAAAAATTTTGATGATGATATAAGAAATAAAACTATAAAGGTGGGAATGTGTTGTGTTTGTTCTCTCTAAAACTCCTAACTCACCTCATCTTTTACACAGCGTTGCAGTGAACTACCTTTTAAGAAGACAAGACAGAAAACGATTTTTTTCCAATAATTAATTATTTGTGTGTTTTGTTTTTCTAGCAAGTTAAATGTCACAAAAGAGAGGTTTAGACAGCTAATAACAATTAGAAAAAAGTCAAAAATACTCCAAATTTTACTTTAAAATTTTAACTGTATTATTGTTTTATGAACTACTGACTTGACAGGTGTCCAGAAAACAGTCGTGTACACGTTTGACAAGAAAAGAAAGCCTCAAACTGTCATTGTTGGAGAAGCTGGTTGTTCACAGAGTTCTGTATCCAAGCATATTGACAGAAAATTACAGTAATCAAAATTGTAAAAAAAAAAAAAATATTTGACTTTATGTGTAATGTATATCCATGAGCTGAGCAAGAAGCAGGGAATATGGATGTTAACTTTAAAGCATCGGATCATCTTTACAAACATCAGAAACGATTCTTCTCCGGATCGCGTTTTGAAAGTGGTCAGTACATCCAAACACAAACTGAGTTATCCTCCATCCACCGCGGCTGTGTTTTGTATTTTAAACGATGCTAAAAGTCAGTGATGCTTTGAAACGGGTTTCCGTGAGTGGAAAAAAGCAACAGAACGATTCAAAGAGAAAGAAAACAGCTAAAGTCACAGAAAAGCAATGCGACTGTTAAAAAAGGAACTAGCTTTAGCTTCCAGCCAGCAGCAGCGGGAGGAACTGTCCTAATCATATGGCGAATGGCCGACTGTACAAATTAGCTTGAGCGCGTCCTGCCCTGCCCTGACACGCAGCTAAAATCCAGTCATCACCGAATAAAAGTTTTGGCCAGGTTTGGCCCTCAGAGGGTAAATAATATGACTGTCTGAACTTGGTAAGGAAATAAACCTTATAATTATAGAGAAAGATACAGTTGATAAAAATTGAAAGAGGGAGGGAGACAGATATGGATAGAAATGAAGAAGGATAAATAAAAATTGTACATAGAGCATGGAGGATAGAGGACATTGTACATTTTTTCTTCCTTAGGAAAGCTCTGTTGCATAGACATACTCAAGATGTTCAAGTATTTCTTTAATAACCACTAAGTATATTTTGTTTGTAGTAATGATCTTTACATTCATTAAAGGTCCACCGGTAGCAATTTTCTGGCCGATCACCAATCTTTAATATATATGCAACTGTATAACGATGATTAAGTTGGGCCCACACCCTTCTAAGTCCGGCCCTGTATGCAATATTCTATTTTTGAAGCGATATTCAAGTCTATCATTTAAGTTCAGTAAGTGTGTTCTTTTATGTTCTTCATTTGATTTTTTCTTCTCATCAAGCTTAACACACTATGGTAGCAAGCACATATAATATTTTACTGAACTTTGCAACTTTCTTTTGTTTTTTAACTATCTATTTCTTTATGGAGAAACCAGTTATTGTTATAAAGCCCTGTAGCCAATTGCTTTACTAAGTCTGCCAGCACACTTGGTGTTTGTTTTTTGTTTCTTTGTTTTTCTTGTTCCATTTTTCACTAATCACTAGACAATCTGTGGCATAACTGATTCCATTTAAAATGTTTGCAAGACAGTTTTTTTTTCAAGTGCTTTACCCTAGTTTTATTCAACTTATACAATGCAGCTCCTATTATCATCGCAGAGTTTCAGATTATTTCACAGACATTGAAAAGACAGAGGCAGGCATTAAAGGAGTAATCTTGGTAAATGTGAGGGATTTATTATGAGTGTAAAAACAGCGACAGCATGGGAAGAGAGCACTGCAGAGACGGCTGATCTGTTTGCTGCAGCCTGCTGTCACTTTAGATGCACACGTCATGCCATCACTGCCTTGGAGGAACAAGACAGGGCCGCTCACAGTCCAGCTCACAGCAGTTTTCAGGACATGAGGTCCCGCTATCTTTTACAATTCGTCTCCATTGATCACGCACCCTAAGGAGGACCATCAGCACAAATGTCAGGAGGTTATTCAGTATTTTTACATCAAACGTTAAAAAACTTGTTATTGTATAAACTGAGCCACTTTAAAACCATGTACTTTGGCAAAATGTTAACATTTAGAGCCTTAGTTACTGGCAGTCCATGACTTAAGGAACATAGAGTTCCTACAACAAGGAAAGGATATAATACAAAAATATAGTTCAGTCATACCTTATACTGTTACCAATTCAACTGAGTTCATTTATAATATGCTAGTTCAAAACAGCCGATGCCAAAGCACCTTGTAAAAACCATCCAGTTCAGACGATAAAATTTGGATAAAAAAGGTAGACTATGTAACCCAGCTGTAAATTTTAACTTCCATTCTCTGGACTTTCCTCTCTAGTCCCTTTAATCTATCAAATCTCGCGATAGTTCAAATGTACCATCATTAATTCTCGCGAGACTACTGAACAGCCAATCGCTGTTGAGTATCGGGGTCACATGTTCCACCACAGCCTAATTGTTAGGTATATCAGCTGGAGCGGGAAAGTAGGAAAGATTAGAACGCGTTGGGAGGAGCAGAGCTGCAGAAGACAACTATCACAAGCCGAGAAGAGATGAAAGAGGTTATATGAGATAGAAGCTGCGGACCTGGTGAGTGTTTCTGCATGTCACTTAGCGGTTAGCTTATTGAAGACACTGATTGTTCGTTTGTGTAGCTGTTAGCTGTTACTGACTGCTATTTAGATCCAGACACCCAATTAAGCTTTGAACAACCAATTGGAGAACGATAAGGTGCCTTAAGTATTTATTGAACACTTTGTTTAGATTAACGTTTTTACATTTCATGACAACTAATTTATACGGTACATATTTATTGGATTTTTTTTTTCTTCATGGATGTAATTTGTATTAGACTTTATGTATTGAATATGTATATTAACTGAAAAATGATTATTGGAATTATTTATAGTGCAAAGAGTGCCATTTATTGAATTTGTGTGCACACTAGAATGTTTTGGTTATGTATTTATGAAGAAAATGGTCCTGTTTTATTCAGGCTAGGTTTTTTGATGGCGAGCTGAAAGTCCAGGCCTAGAGCCTAAGAGAGATTGCACATGTAGTGCGTGAAGACTTCTGCTCCTCCTGCCAGGCTGGTAGGAGGCTTCTTGCAGCCTATGAACAGTTTTGTCCTCATTCTGATCTGATTGTTGTCAACCCATCACCTGCACTGCATCAAGCACTTTATGAGAAACTTGCTTGGGATCCAAACCAACCGCAGCTTGGGGTGAAAGAACTAACGGGTGTGGGTTTGTTATCTATGAAACTGTGGGATTTCTTGTATTCGGATGATTTCACTGATGTAAATATGTATATAATCTGTTTTTTGTTTTCTCATTATAAATACAAGACACTCGCAACTGCAAATTTCCAGTCTCTGCCTGCTCCTTCGTGAGTCGTATCTTGCCTTCTGAGAAAGGAAAATTTGACATTTTTTCTTTCCATCAGCAATTTATATTGATGTATGTTGCAGCATATTTTGACAAATATGCTACAACTGTACTGTCACGCTGTGAAAAGTGAAATTATACACAGTTTAATTGCACAGAGTATTTCATGCCTTTATTTCTTGCATGT
>CAEGAE010082928.1:0-36685 GCA_903067095.1 Girardinus metallicus | reverse complement strand
TAATCTGATTATTGGATTGTAAATAGTAACGTGTTAGAATACTTGTTACTGAAACAAGGGGTCAGATTAGAGTAACGCGTTACTGACATGTTGATGGCACAATTGTTTATGACATTTCTGCTCAAGCCATTTACTGATCTGTCAGGTTTCCGATATGCGTCCCTCCCAATGACAGACTCGTTCCTACGGCCTTGGAGACAACAACATTTTTAGAGAGAAGAAAATAACCACAGTATTTAGGCAGAACAAGACAAGATCTAAAAAGAAAAAAAGAAAATACAGTAGGGATCTTATCAGAGAGAAAGACTCTATATAAGAAATGGAGGAAAGGAAGAGAAAAATGTTTGAAAGCTGCAGTAGTGTGTGGGAGGATTGACAGAAAGAAAGAGAGAGAGAGAGAGAGAGAGAGAGAGAGAGAGATCCTGCCACAGCAGCAGCCACATGAAGCAGTTAAGTGCTGCATGGCTGCACAGAGCAGAAACACGCTCAGTGCAACACTGGATTCACGCTGTGAAATAAACCGGCAACTTCAAGGCCTGCCCTTCATCCGCTGCGGCATCAAAGGCTTCAGAAGCCACTGTTATCAAGGCAGAGCAACGCAGCCATTTCTGCTGCTTTTTCTTACAGTTGCAACACAGAACATCATGTGATGTCTGATTAAAGAAACCTACGGAGATGTCGGTTTAAGGATCAGTATGTCTAAAAGGTAAAAATAAATAAATAAATTTAAAAAATACAGTCACGCAATTGTTGGATGTGTTTTGCGATATCTGTCCGCCCTTCCTCCCTACCTGGCATTAAATCAAACTAAACCTTTCCCATGTTCAGTTAGAATGATCAGAATTATTTATATTTACTGAATGCCAAAATTGTCAGTATTGTCTTTAAAACTGAATGACTTGGGTCAAACTGTCATGGTCCTTTTGCAAAACCCTTTAATTTTCTTGATTTTAATTTCCATGCTAATGCTCTGAGAGGTTGCTTCAATATTTCCACATAGAGTCCGTTCCTTTTGATTGCATTTTATTTTTTGCACCAGTCCCTCCTGCAGCAAACAAACATACACTCTACACTCTTCTTTTTATGTGGCTTTTAGAATAATGGGTTTTTTTTTCTGAGTGGTCTTTCAGCCCATTGGTACATAACTCGTTTATGTTTCTGTTTATACTTTAGTATCTATCTTAATATACAGGTACGTTGACTCTAACCAATATGACTTTCTCTTCCTAAAATGAGAGAAAAAAAAAATCCACAATATTCTAATGTGCAAAATGTATCTGTACTTTTTATCTGCCTAATCATACAATAAAAATCTAGCCAAATAAAGAACTGGTTGGCCTCGTAGGTTATCACAGAAGCTACCCACCTCTTAAACTAAAATTGGAAGAAGAAAATCGAGGTCACAAAGTTTGGATTTCTGCAGCTTAAAATATCCTGTCAGATATTTATGTTTCCAAGAAAAAAAAGTAACTTACTGTCTGGCCTGTCAGAGAGATCAGAGTGTTCTCTCTGCCTTTGTATGCTCAGATCTGAAACGTGAAGCATCCAGAGGATTCCAGTCTGTTTTGCCTGCAAAAAGAGGCAGACATATTTTAGTCAAAGTCTTTTTTCCTCCCCCTTTAGGTTTGCAAACTCACAACTGGGGATTAAATTACAAAGCAGGATTAGAGTCTCACAAAGGAAACTTCCAGTTTAACTTGGCTTCTAGAATTCAGCATCTTTGGAAAACTAATTAAATTCACCAAATGGATATAAATCTTATTTGTGGAACACCAGGACTCCTGATGTTTCGATGTGGTGTGGCGTTTTCCTTTGAGTATATTAGAACACTTTCAATCAGTGTTAGACAGCCAAATTATTGTTATTAGCTGTTATCACTCACATAATGCGGCTTTAATTTGATAGCAATCTACTGGATGACGGGTCAACCTGCATCTTCTAATAGATCAGATGAGAAAGATATCAACACTAATCATAGATGATCACAATAACACAAACCAGATTACGTAGGCGGCATGATGTGATTATGGGAACAAATGTAATGTCTGAGCAGATGTAGGCAGGGGAAAGATTTTTTTTTTGACAACAAAATATTTTATATAGCTTAAACGAAAAGAGCATGAAATCAGGCAAACAAATTTTAGCACGTATCATGCTAAGGAGAGCTGAAGCTCTAGGGTTGTTTTGTGCTTTCTTCGAGAGTCACACATCTGGATCTTGAAGGAATTTGCTGTCACTAAGGAGATTGGCAGCTGTACCTAGACGCTTTACATCTGTAAATTATCATCGCCACATGAAACGAAGGTTAGAAAAATGCCTAATGGACATCCGTTGATTGCATGCAACAACTGGTTTTCTGAGGTCTTTGCTCCGTGGGATTGTGTAAGGATTGGAAAACTTCTACAGAGTTCATCGTTTACTTTGAATTTTTCAACAAATGACATCAAGGAATTTGTTTGATATTTTTGTAAATTTGAGATTGCAGTTCAGTCCGTTCAGAACCTGGTAAAAGCCAGATTGTTTCACTCCTCTTGAAAACATAAACTCCATTCGAAAGTTATCTCTTTTTTTATGGTTGTAAATGCAAAAATTGATTTGAATACATACCATTATCAAATAGCAAACAATAAAGTATGCTGATTCAAACACAACGAAAAAATTAGTTCCAAAGAAATCCTAACTTGAAAGTTTCAAAAGATTTTTTATTATTTTTTGTTTTTTAAATGTGCATGTGAAACCTAAGTACTCACCAGAACGCTCCGCTCTCCTCTCAGCCATCATCCTCTCTCTCCTTCCTTTCTCTTTTTTCGGGGAAACAAAAGCAGGGGGAACTTCACAGGTTTTTCTCGTATGAGGTCTCATGACATCATTTATGACATTTTTCATAATCCTGCAAACACATTATCATTATTATTTAAAAACAGTATTTTAGGAGGTCATGTAAGTCTGACATTGCAAAACCATTGACATACATCACTTAAGGTTTATATTGCACTAATATAAAATAATGCTGTAATATATAAAGATATGCCCGTGCAGATTTTTTTTCTAAAGCTGTCAGTTATTCGAGCCTAGCGGTGAGAAGCGGGCCCGCAGTTGTGCTGTGTACATTTATTGTACTGAGACTTAATGCTTAAACGTTTAGAACCTGTAATTCTTTGCAAGCCTCAGATGCAATTCCTAAAGTTCACAACCCTCATCATCAAAACCCATAACCTGCTGCGATGGCCCACGGTCTGTTTGGCATTTCATGTCGGAAACAAGTTCTTCCTGTCAGTGCTACATTTCTCACCCTGCACATGCAGAGCAGTCAAGACCGAAAATAACAGTGAGGAAGAGAAACAAATAGATGAGGACCAAACCCAGAGCAGACTGGGTAAACCGCTTTCATCCCCCTGCCTCTTCAAGAGTCAACACACTGCACACACAGCAGCAGTCCAACAAAGGTTCATGAAAGTTGTTCCTAAACCCGACGCACCCTAAAGAAACATTTTCATGGCGCTTTCTTTTTGGAGTCATTGACCCAAAATACCTCATTTTTACCTGATGTACAAGTCGGAGGGCCTCTAAAACAGGACTTGTGAAATAAAGTCGCCGTAGAATACAAACAACAAACAATATTACATTAAATATTCCATTTTATATGACTTATTTCTCATGTGAATAAACATACATACCTTATTTGTGTCACCTCAGAAGAAGGAGGTGAATTTCTTGCCAAAGCCAGAGATAGCTGCAGGAAAAGTAAGCAAAAAAAAAAAAATTGATAAATGTGTTAAAACTGACTTTTCAAACATAAAAAAACCCTTAAAAAACAAAACAAAAAAAACACAGAGCAACGTCAACGGTTTTGAATTTAAACAGTCACCAATACCACTGGAGCAGCTGTTGCTAAAGCTCTGTCAAAACACTGTCGGTGAAGTCTGAAGATAAGCAGCTGTAGGTGTTCAACGTCACTCTTAGGTTTGTCTGATGCTTTAGCATCAGCTTGTTTTGGCATAACTGACCACTCGGTGCCACTCATAGACTCATATAGAGCATCATATTGTCATCCTCCTGACGGGGAAATGGTCAATAAATAAATAATAAAAGAATGTAACATCGTAGAAAAATGTTCTGTTCTGTGACCAGAAGCAATAGCAGGCCTTCCACTGTACACCCTTCATCTCATTAACAACATTACACATTTGAAAGGAGGTAATGTTTTATAAAATCCGTTTTATTTCTTTATATTTGCGCCCACATTGTGACAGCAGCGTTTTCTTTCTGTAACAGACTGTTTTTCCCTGTCACAGTGATGAAGCTGTTGCAAAATTAAGCACTGTAGAGATGTAGCTTAAAAAAAAATGAACTAATGCTTAGAAAAGTTTCCTCACTGTTGAATCGTTTTGGTAAGAAAAAAAATAATCAGGCAAAGAAATTTGAAAGCCTCCGAGGCTCTGTTCATCCAGTTAACTTTGTATATCTTATCATTTCGGTAACAATAACAACTCAGTAAGTCCCCAAGCTCGTCCTGTTTGCGATGCGTTTTCAGCAGTCTGCCGTACCTTCTCCCAGTTTGCCGGCCTGCTCAGCAGCGCCTCCAGGAAGAATCTTGGAAAACATTCCTTCTCCCTCCATGCCAGGCTGACCTGCCGCTGCACTGCCGATACCGCCGGGTCTCGGAGCTGCCTTGGAGCCTAAACAGTAGGAGGACAGAGAAGGGGCAGAGAAATACATGTAGTCCAGGTAGGAAGAAGTAAGTGCTCCTCAAAGTGGAGGGTGTGCTACATTTGCTGCATGTTAAAAAAAAGCATTTGGCCAGAAAGAAAATGAAAGGAATGAGATGTTAATGAGTTTGAAGTAATTTTCTTAGCGACTATCCTGCTTATCTTTGAGCCAATACCACAGTTGAACTTTTATATTGTTATAGACTTGAGACACATTGTGTTTTGAAGTTATATTGCACTTTTTGGGCAATTCCTTTTGGCCACATAACATACTTAAAATGGAACCTCATTACTCTGTGAGCTGCTAAATTCAAACGAAGTGGCAATGAAACTCAGACTTTTTACTGTATGAAATTGAAGTTTTAGTCTATTATAGGCGGTGTTGTGAGATTGATGTATGACAGGCATTCAGCTCAATCATTTATATAAAAA
The DNA here is from genome assembly GCA_903067095.1 of Girardinus metallicus. Classification (NCBI taxonomy): domain Eukaryota; kingdom Metazoa; phylum Chordata; class Actinopteri; order Cyprinodontiformes; family Poeciliidae; genus Girardinus; species Girardinus metallicus. Next base: position 31,544 of record CAEGAE010082928.1, on the reverse strand, counting down.
TATCTTAAAACCTTCATGTATCATTATTTCAGTAGCTAATTATGTAATAACCTAACACTATTGCGCTTTCATATTGAGGGATAATCCTCAGATTTACCTCCGATTAGGTAGAACATCAAACAATAATAATAGAATTAAGGCATAGTGGACAAGAGGAGAGTGATGGGATTTTACGTGTATGTGTGTTGTGATATAGCATCACCTATTCCTGTAAGTGGGGGCTGGCCTGCCTTCGAGGCCATGACAGGTGCCGCTTTCGCCCCAATCGCCGTTACAGGAGGTGTGTCGATCTTTGTCTGCATTGAAAAAGAAAGACAAATGTTGCTGTGTTTAGGTAAATTTAGCAGTAAATTTGTGGTTATAGAAGGCTGTGGGAGAGCAAAACATGTTATGTAATCTGAATGTGGGTGACAAACTGGAATCCTGAAGATCCAGTATTCATCTGTTCCCTCAAACAAAAGCCAAATAAGACAGCACTCAGATTTTGATACAGTGAGACAGCCAAAAATAGTAAAAAAGAAATACACATATCAGGAAACAGTGATGGCAGAATAAGACACTCATTTATTAAGCAGTGGCAGCTTACTGAGACCTGAATGAGTAAACAGGGAGTTTCACACCTGAAAACTATCATTTCTGCTAAATACGGTCTGATCTCCAGCACTGTAAGGTTTATACAGTATAATATAAGGTTTATACTATACTGAGTATACAATGATAAACAAAATTCTAAATGGTTCTTGAAAGATATAAAATGATATATGATCAATTACAATAGTATAACAATAACTAGGAGGAAGGTGTTTTAACTTCCATCTTTTACCTGAGAAAGGCTCCAAAGCAAAAATGTTTAGGATGAAAAAAAAAAAAAAAAATCAAGCAATCTATCATCTACTTTTCTGTTAATGTTCCACGCTAGCAACACAACTACTGCTAGTTAGCAGCTGCTTGTCCCATTAGCATTAGTGGCTTATTTAAATTTTAGTTAGTCTGGTTTGTTTCTTTACAACCAAATTCCACTCAATTCTCATCTCCCTTCAGTGATGTGTATGAGATTCCTCCCATTGAGCTCAATTTCTCCAGCTGAATTTCAACTGGGTCAACCAGCGAACAGAAGGAGGAGTTGTGAACAGTGACGTGGATTTTCTGCGTTGTTTTAGAATAGATTGTAGCTCAGCAATGGCAGCGAGGGAAGTGAATAGAGCCATGCGCTGGACATTCTTCCAAATATTGAGTAAATAAAGTTAGCGCAAGAGGAAGGTTTATTATATTTTAACAATAGCCAAGATGTAATTTGACTCGGCACTCCTCTCTTTGTAATGAGGTATAGTTGTTTACAGTGCACATCATTTCTGGTAAGTTTCATGGCATAGCCTCCCTCACTATCAAGCTGGCACATTACACATGTCACGGCAAAAATATTCAGTAAAATCAGATCCATTCCTTTAAAATGTCAGAGTCTTGCAAGCAATAATTTCTTCATAGATGAGGGTCTAGACCCCTTATGCAAAGTGTAGAATAAGGGGTTAGATTTTAGTAATGAGTACAAAATAAAAAATTTCCAAAATATAAATTATGTCTCATCAAACTATTGTGCTAATTACTAGTGTGTTTCATTTGAATTTGGAAGTCATACTTTCCACAAGAAACCTTTACATCAAGTATGATGTGAAATTCCAATACGACTGCTTCCTATTAGTAGTTAATAAATATTAACCCACAGATTTCAGGCATTATTTGCACCCCACATCGGCATCTAATTTAATTAATAAAGCATGAGAGAGAAAAAGTGCAAAGAAAATGTAGTAAATGAGAACATCTTTGGCAATTTTCGATGGCACCCTGTGAATAAACAGCTTTCATATGTACACTTACTAAAACCAAAATCCTCAGCCTGTTCTGAATGTTATTTAAAGTGTAATCATCACAGTCTCACACTCCTTCTGAAAAATACCTTCAAATGGATTGATGGAGTAAATGCAGGAATAGATTTTTACAGGGAGAAATCTTAAGTGCCAATTTCTTGGGCGTCTAGCAGGCAGTGAATCAGCTGCATTGGGTTATCAGCTTTCTCCGTGTTAATCACAGTGTTAGATAAGGTCTGCCAGCAGAGGCACATAAGAATTTCAATAAACTATCTGAAATGGGGCAGGGTGGTTGTCAGGAAACTCTTATCAAAAGCTGCACAGGGAGAAACAGGGGGACAACAAAACAGGAGAGATGATCGTAAAAGCAGACTAAAGGAGTAGGAGTGAAGTTTTAAGCGAAACAGCTTGCTGTGTCAGTTTCCAAGAAGGAGATCTGATGAAGAAAATTCCTTTTGTTACCTCAGAAAAATCAACTTCTTTCCATCCAGTCATTGTATCTATAAGTTTTACAAGATTGCACTGACACCAACAAACTTCAATGTTGAAGCTACGACTGAGTGAAGAAGTTAGTACATTTTACTATCAGTGATGTGTTTGAAATGAAAATATGGCAAGAGCATAGCTGTAACAATGTTAAAGAAAAACTGTTTATTACATGTCGAGTCTTTCAGATAATAACAGGAAGGCTGAAAAGAGTAAAAGAAGTTTGTTTTATACTTTCAACCACAATGGGTCATACAGGATTTTGAAATAATGGAAGCTTACTGGAAACCTCAGGAAAGTGATCACACTCTCTAGGATATATGCGTAAGGACATTGTTCTTTAATAATGCTAAGATGCTAAAACCAGCTTAACATATCCATTCCATAATAATTTTGTCCTGACAGCACGATCCTGAGTTAAATTCAGTTCTGTTGTATTTTCTTGTTTGCTAAAAAACTGAAATTGGAACTGTCCCCATCAGGTCAAACAAACACTGGTGACAGGAAATCAGACATAAAATGGGGTGCAGTTGTACACTGTTTGCGACTCCTCCAGTTTTGTTCCCATTACTCACCATGTTGGGCGGTGTGGTTCCTGCTGCACCAGTTGGTCGAGCTTGCCCCATCGGCCCGCCTGCTGGTCCCATTTGCCCTGGTTTGGCCTGGGCCTGACCCATGCCCATGCCCATGCCCATCCCCATGCCTTGACCTTGAGCTGGTGGCTGCTGCTGAAGGCCTGTGGTTGCTGTTGTGCCAGGCTGTCCTGGTCTGGCTGCAGCTGTCTGGGCCTGCTGTTGGAGCTGAGTCCTCTGTCCTTGGGTCCCATCCGTCTGTGAACCGGGACCGCCTAGTCTCCCGGATCCTGGAGGCCCACCAGCAGAGCCCTGAGCTCGCCCAGTACTGCTGCCGGACCTGGATGAGCCTATTTGAAGGGAAAAAAGTGTTTTATTTTAAACCAAAGCAACTCATAAATTGATTTGTCTTATTGCAAAAGAGGACATAAAGTCAGAAATAAATAATAAAAAAAGGTTGCTGTCCCTTTTCGAAATAAAGTCCATATAAAAGTGCAGGGTTTCTTTCACTAATATTTTATTGACAATTCCTTTTTCTTAAAATGAAGCATTTTAGCAGAAGCAGCAGGAGTGAGACAACAATGAAAAACAAGTGTTGTATGCAAAGATCAAACTGGTGATTTAATTACTACACTGCTATGAACACGTCCGCAAGGATGCCTTCAGGGAAAACGTATCCTTTGAAAAGTTACACTCGATATTGTTAATTAAAAATTGTTGATCCCTGAGGGGATTGTTGACTATAAAAAAGACATCAAAATTAATCTCAACAGCAAAGGCTATTAAATATTATTGCCTCAGACAGGATTTTTTAAAGGGGATCCTATCAATGTTTAGAGATCAAATCAGAATTTATTAATGGAGTTGCACATTTTCTCCCTTTCTCCTCAATCTTTTTGATCTATCTAGGATGGTCAACAAAAAATATTCTTAAAGGTTTTTACCAATGTAATCTGTTTCCTTTGCTTATCAAGACAAAGTCTTGGTAAAGTATTATCTTTGGTAGACAGCAAACAACCTGGGAAAAACGTTACTTCAATTTCCATATTTTTTTTCATACTATTTTTGTATTCTTTAAAAATATGTTTGAATATTTACATATGGATGTAGGCATTGTCTAAATGTCAGTTATCAAGTAGTGACTTTTGTCCGCTCCATTTTATCTATCCGATTTACAGGTGCACCCTGTTTACCTGGTGGTTGGCCCTGCATGTCTACTTGGCCCTGGGACTTGCTGCGTGAGGTCCTGTGTGGATCTCCCTGCCTGGAAGATCTTTGGCCGTGATGATGTCCAGATGGATCCCTGGAGTAGTCGGAAGAGTGATACCCTCCAGACCTGGACTCACCACGCCTTCCTGAAGATGAAGAACGTCCTGAGGGGTCATGGCGCATAGACGGGTCTTTGGGATGCCCCTTAGATGACCTCGAGGATCTCGGCTCATCTGAGTGACGGGAGGAAGAGTGCCGGCTAGCGGTGCCATGGTGCCTGTGGTCACGTGATGATGAATGCCGCCCGCCATGGCTATACTCATCTTGCGGCCACAGGTCCTCCTCAGGAGGTTCATCATAATCATGATAGGTATGCTTGACACCATGCCGACTTCTTCCAGAGTGGCTGCTGCCGTAGTGTCGAGAACTGGAGCGTGGTTTCTCAAACCAGTCAGTTTCTTCCTGGCCCAGATGGTAGGCTTTGGAAACCGAGAGCAGATCACAATCAATCTCCATGTCGTTTGGAGAGAGCGGCATGCAGGCTGTAAGAAGGAAGAGGGCAGAAGGAAGACCAACCGCATGCAAAAAAAAAAAAAAAAAAAAAAAAAAAGAAAGGTAGGGGAAGACACAGAAAGAAAGGCAAAAAGTAAAATTTTACACTCATGCACAGATTTACTCCACAAGTACAAGACAAGTTAAACAGGACATATTAAACACTGCAAAACTGTCTAATACAGCAGATCTTTTTGTTACATATCTTTACTCACCGACTTCTCGAGGAAACTTGCTAATCAGTTTAAACTTTTCTCCTCAAATAGTCAGTATTGTTTTGTTTTTTATGGAATACTTTTAAATAAAGCTTCATTTGACAAATGGAATATACAAAACTTTGTCCAGACAAAATTTTGCAGTGTTGACATAAACTTCTTATATCAAAACACATTAACAGTGCAACAGAGCCAATAACATGTTGAAGAAAAAACTATTGCTGTCGTGCAAAGACCTCTTAAGTCAGTCAGTGTTGTGAAGACAAAGACGACCACGCTGAAGAACCATGCGACTGTCGAACAAAGAAACAGCTGGACGGACAGGCGGAAGGACGGACAGGCAGGCAGACAGACAGACAGCAGTCCACGACTTATAGAGCTCCAAGTAACTCTCAGGACGAAGAAAACACTGACATGCAACGACTATCTCTGTCCTTTGTTTTTTGTTATTTTGCTAAGCTAGCTTCTGGGTGGGTGGGGGACGTTTAGATAAACGGTGGGAGCAGTAGTAGGTAGTGAGACTGTGGGAATTTAGCTCCCACAATTACCTTCACTGTCTGACACAGCACAATGATAATCATCAATAATGTATGTATCATCCGATTTGTAGACATGTGTCCGGGGAAGGTCTCGTATATGGTCTTGAACATCTGGCAATGAGTGACTGGAACCATAATTGCCATAATAGTAATAATATCTACTGCTGCGACTGTCATATGGGTCACGACCTAAACTTGAAGATCTCCCAGAACCCATGAATTTCCCCAAAGGGCTGAGTGGGCTCTCCTCCTCAGAGTATTGCCGAGTTGGATGGCGTCCTCTGTAGCCAGAACGGTAGGAGCGGTCGTCTCTCTCATAGGATCTGCTTCGATAGCTTTGGTAATCTCTGGCTGAGATCTTGTCCATGCCGTAGCCATGGGAACGGGAGCGGCCAGTTGAGGTGTAGTAAATCCGATCATCCTCATCCACCATCATACCGTAGTATCGACTTCCATGAGTTGTGCCACTGGTGCCATCAAAAGCACTCCTCTTGAAGCCATAATCCTCGATCAGCTGGCGCCCTCGAATGTGAGATGAGGGGTAAGCCTCACCTGCAGTATAGGAGGCCAAATCTGCCTCGACATCTCGAGCCTCCTCTATTGGGGAAAACTTTGAAATTTTCTGCTCCATAGTCCCCAGCTTCCTGTGCTTGCTGCGCTTGGAGGACATGACAGCGGGGGCCAGAAGGCTTCTGGAGGACGCCAAAGGTTTCTGTACCCCGGAACGGATGCTGGCAAGTTTGTAGTCGTAGTCATAGAAATAGGGGGATCCCCCACCCATGCTAGTGCTCACGCTGCTGGTGCTGCCCCCTAGAGGTCCGTGCCTGTAGCTGCTCTTACCCCTGCCGTGGTGGTCGTACAGCTCATCCTGCATCGCTGCTTCCTCCTCAGGTGCCCTGCCGTAGGGAGAGCTGCCAGTTCGCCCACGCGCCGTGCTGTCAGATGTGCTGCCATGGCCATGGATGTCGCCAGGGTAGCGTCCACTACTGCCATGATGCATCATGTCCCCTGCTGTCGTGCCCAGCCCGTCCTTTGCCGTCAGCTCGCTCACATCATCGATCATCATGTAGTTCCTTGGAATGTTTTGCTCTAAACCGGGAGCCCCATACATTCCTTCTGCTGTGCTGTAGGTGGAAGGACTGTCTACAGGGTGCCCATAGGCATTGGAAACTGTTGAAGTGTACTGTCCATAAGAACTGGCTGTGGTGGTGGTGTAGCCATATGTATTAGCAGTAGTTGTTGTGTACTGGCCATATGAACTAGCTGGGGTTGATGTATATGGACCATAAGTGCTTGGAGGCACTGTGGAGTATCCACCATAACTACTGGGAACAGGTGCAGATCCATACGGCCCATAGGAGCTTGCCATTGTTGTTGTTCCCGTGTACGGACCATAGGCTGGGGCTGCACCGGAAAAGGTAGCATCTTGGGCTGTGGTCGTGACCACAACTGTCGGGTTGCTGATAGTCTCATAGTTGGTTGGCATCTTATGTTCCAGTTCAGCAAGTGATGTCTGTCTGGGTCTTCCATGGTGAACTGTAAGAATATCAGCTTGGGGCTGCCCAGGATATGGAGTCGTCTGGGTGGGGTAGGGGGACACAGCGCTGGGATAAGGTGAGCTGTGGGTGGGGTATGGTGGCTGACCAGGTGGTGCAGGTCCAAAACCTGTAGGCCCTGCTGGAGGCTGAGGTTGAGGTGCAGATGGTAACCCCGTATCAGTTTGGGGATAAGGGGGCTGAGCTTGCGGATAGGTGTGGGAAGGATAGGATGTTTGAGGTTGAAAGGTAGGTCCAGGAGGAGGGGGATGACTCTGAAGGGTCATGGGCTGTGGCAGGGCCTGTGACTGCGACACTGTTGGGTAAGGAGGCTGGTTGAATGTGGATGACTGGTATGGCACACTTGATTGCTGAGATGGTGCTGGTGGTTGGCTCTGGGGATATTGACAAGAGAGGAAGGATGAGGTTGGTGGGTACTGGGCTGCTGTGTTGAGGTCACTGGTAAATTGGCTAAGTGGAGCAGTGCTTGGTCTGGTTGTTAGTAGCCCATTTGTCTCATGTGATGCAGCAGCAGCTGCTAAACGTAAGTTATTCAACTCACTGTCAGACATATAGTCTCTGGTGTCCCCCATACATCTTAGGTAGGCAATGTCCCTTCTTTCCCTCTCCTTTACCAAAGTCTCTTTCCTTTGATGAATTCCCAGTTCCAGGTATCTCAGCTTAGCGTCAATTTCTTTCTCTTCCTCCTCCAGTTCAGCTTGTTGCTTTCTAAGCTTGGTAGACTCTTGCTCCACGGCCTTCAGCTCGTGGGTGAGATCTTTGAGGAGGCTGGCTTTAGCAGCCAGGCCAGACCTTGAGCTGGGCTTGAGGCTGGGCACGGAGGACAAGTAGATCTGTTGTTGGGCAGGTGTCATCATGGTCAAGTGAGCTGATGTAGCAGTCTCATCTGGAGGAGGGCTGGGCAGGGTTCGCTTAACCTTCCGAAGCAAAGAGCTTTGCTGTAAGGCTGCCAGCTGAAGACAGAGAGAGAAAGGGCAGAGGGGGAAGGAAGGTGGGAAAATGTGTGGAGACCGAAAAAAAACAAAAAAAACATGGAGAGCATTTGAGGGAGAAATAATGGGGTGCACAAGGAACAGTTGATGGGATATGACATTGAAAAAGTTAATTGGAAAATGGACAATAAATGGAAAATTACAGATAATAGATTTGCCCAATTAGGTGAGAATATTGGATGGACAAGAATGAGAACGAGGAAAATACAGGAAAAAGAACACAGATGAATAAGGTGATAATGCAGACAAGAAAGTGAACAAAAACAGAGGGATGGTTTTGGGAAAACAGCAAGATGAGAAGGGACGCAGGGAACAAATAAAGAGAAGAAATCCAAAAAAAGTAAAAATAAAGTGAGCACCAAAACAAAAGTAATGTTTTCAACCAGTGTAAACAGCAGTGGAAGAATGATGAAAAAAGTAAATAAATAAATGTGCACAAAAAAGAATTAATATTCAACAAAGTGGTACCAAAAGAAAGGAGGAAAATTCAAATGGAGAAAAAGATCAAGGAAGAGAGGAAACAAAGAAAGGATGCAACAAGAGACCAAGGTCGACAAAGGAGACACATAAAGACAGACAAAGACAACAGGAAACAAGAGTGAAGTTTGTTAGAAGATGTACAGAAACAAGAAAATTAGTGTCAGCTCTGATACAGTTTTGTTAAATACTCTAGAGTTTTAATAATTTATGAGACAACATACATTCGATTTGAAAGAAAATAATCTTATAAAAATGAATTTCAAGAGCACTGAATCACTGAAGGTTTTTCACCCCAGCGGTAACCCCCCCATCTCTGATGATCTTATTCTACCATAGTTATGAAACATATTGTGTTTCATAACTATGCAGGATGATATAACATTTTACAACAATAATTTTTAGATAAGATTTGCAAGGTCTTTGACTCTTGCACTTCTCGATAACGTAACTTATTAGCTGCTATGCCAATACGTGACCCCACAATTGCATTGGGCGCACCCTGTTTTGAAGGTGAGGATTATCTTCCCTTTCAGATAAATTCCACATATTCCATCAAACAACCATGTTAGCTGGCTTTTTAAGTGTACAAATAGATTACAATGTGTCAACATAAAAATAAAACTCTTGGTTGTTATTATTCGTATGATCTTTGAGATTAGGCCTAAAAATACACCCAACTGACACATATTGAGTAGGAAGGAAGAAAAGGCACATAAAAGTAGTTGAATTTTTATTTTTCATTTTTTAAATTTAGACCAGGAATGGATACATCCTAGCAAATATGACAAAATGTAATGGAGTGAATCGTTTACTGTTTGCTTTTACATTGTTTCTGTTACAATGTAAAACTATGTGGTAATGACACCTGAATAAATTATGTTTTCCAATTTGGGGTCAGATGTCTTAGAACTATTATTCAGATATTTAATGCTGCCACTGTACGGCGTCCTTGGATGCTCCTAAGCATACTATAATATCACATGTGGTGCATTAAAATTTACAAAGTTGTGCTGGTCCTGCTTGTAAGCAAAGCCAGTGGTACAGAAATCACCAGAAATATATGGAATTTTAAAGGTTCTTCTGTCACTTGCAGTCAAAGAGGATTTAGATTTTTTGTTTGGCCTAAAACATATTATCAATAAAATGTTAGGACATCATTAACAATTAATTATTAATTTTGTAACATGGATAAAGCACCCAAAAAATTATATAGTGGGGGAATTCCCTTTACTAGTTAATTGTAGACAAATTTGAGAGAAACCCAGAAGATTAGAGAAAACATACTCAGAAGACTGTGACAAATTGAAATTTTGACTATAAACTAATACTTTAAGCACATGCTCAGCTTAATAAATATACTTTCAATTGAAACAAGACTCGTGGTGATAGCATTTACATAAGTTATTTTATGGAATCACCTAGAAAGGGGTATGTTAAAACCTTAGTCTTTTATCCATTCCAGTTGTTCCCAAACATTTCAGCTTCTTACCTAAAAAAATAAGTGCAAGACACCCAGAACCTAACAATTTTCTCAGTACACAAGTATTTCTAATAAGTCAGTTCAACGGGGGTAAAATGATACCCCGGATGGCATAAATATACTTATTACTTTTGTTTTTGTAGATTTGTTTAATTCTACAGAGGACCCAAAGGGGGGTCCTGAGAACTAAAACTGAAACTTTGGGAGCTGGCCTGACAGACAAACAGAAAGAAATAAGGTTAAGAAATTTCATCAATAATTACATTTTGAGGACTTGCTTCTACCTCGTTTACACAGCTGTAATTCCCCTATTGTAATAGCTTTCAAAATTAGTACATGATAAGGACAGTTCTTTGAACACTGTAAAGGAGTACTTGGAAAAACTTTTGTGTACAGCAACATCTTGTTGTTCCTAAACAATCTGAAGAAAGATTTTTTTTATTAAATTCTTAGAATAGAGTAAATACAGCTCCTACAAATGCTTTCATCACTGTTAACAGCTGTTTGGAGCATCGGCCCAGCTTCAGTGACTTTACCTGGCTCTGGAGTGCTTGTTGTTGATACAGGGACAGCCTGGCCTTGGTGTGCTCATCTGTGGTTGGGCTGAGGGACTTGGGGTCTGACATGGACCTATGGGTGCTCTTGATGGGTCGGGGCACAGATGGGTGTCGCTGGGGGGATTCGGCTGTATAAGACTTCTGCTGAGGTGTGACGTGGGCCTTGTTCAGTCTCTCGCTTGACAGGGAGGTCTCCAGTAGGCGGTGTGGGGACACGGGCGACACAGGAGAGTAGAGGACCTGTGGAGATTTTGGTGCTGTTTGTTGCTGCCGGATTAGGTTGGAGATGGACTCATTGTGAAGGTGGTTGTGAGGCTGATAGTTAATATCTAATGGGTCAGGACGACGTCGCTCAAATTTTGCTGCATTTGCTGCAACATGTTGCTGCTGGCGCTGTTGGGTGTGAAGGTCAGCTGAACTGGATGGCCCCATTCCAGTACCGGTAGAGGAAGAATATGGACTGACTGTAGTTGGCACGGTTAGCTGTGGAGCTACAACACCCTGCGACTGCCCTTCTGAGTCAGTCTGGCAGGCGAGAGATTGTCCTTTTTGTGTTCGCTCTGGTCCAGAAATGTAATGTACAATCTCTACTTTATTAGGGTCTGGTAATGTCACATGGATTGCCGGGGAGACTCTTCCTAGGTGCTCAGCTTCTGTCTGACAGGACACCTCCCTGATGGTCTGGACAGCGATGCTGGAGGAAACTATCTTGGATGTGTCAGCTTTGGTGACTGAAGTTGAGGTGGTTGTCGAGGCAGTGCTGGTGCCAGCTGCCATGGATTCAGCGTGGCGGGAAAACCGGGAGCGTCTACGGCGAACTGGATGCTCTGTTTCAGCCTTATCCTCATCGTCATCTGTCTGGACGGAGCAGTCAACGCTCCGACCACGCCTCCTGGTACGATGACGCATCATGTACCTGGTGGTGCAGGGAAAAGGCACAACAGGGCATGAAGAAAACAATCTATAGATATTAAGGTCTGTGTAGATATTTATGATAGATACAACAATTACAAAATTAGGGCGTTTTGCTTGTAAAAAGAACAAAATTTTATTTGCTGGTGTATAGTGAGGATAGGGATGTGGGAAGCACTTACTGTGCTATCCACAGACAGTCATTCTTATGCCATACCACCTACATACTCATAGCCAAGGAGGGTATCCCATTACTCACTTCAAAAAAAAGAAAAATATATTGTTACCTCTCTTCTCCATCTTCGTCATCAGTCTGTACACAACTATCCACAATTCTGCGAGGGGAGCCATAGAAAATAACACCATCTCCATCAGAGGTGTCTCGGGTCAGCCTGCTCATGGAGCTATGTTTCCTCATACCAGCTCTGGCTTCCAGCTGTTCATCCTGATTCCTCAAACATATCTCTGAGGAAGAGTTAGGGAGAGAGCGCGAGCTCATCTGAGAGTCTATGTAGGGATGCAGTGGCTGTCCGGTCATATCCAGCTGTTGACAGAAGTATATTGATTAGAACTACCAACATTCACCCGTGACTGTAAAGTCTTTGAAAACGAACCTGTTGAATAGTGATCATTTCGTTTTCTCATAAAAAGATTCCCAAAAATTAACGCAGATAGCTAACAATATGTAAAGAAATGAAAGCAACACTGAAGAGGACACTTGCAAAAGTAGAGCCAAATGATGAGGATCAGCTCTAAATATATATGACCAACAGGGAAGTACTGAAATAGAATAATTCAAAAAGTTACAGAACAAGATTTATAGACAAACTACAGTTCTCAGCCATTCACAATGTCAGAACTGAAAACATCTGATATACCGTACACTATACTGTAAAAAGTGTTGAATATCTCCTTCAAATCACTGAATTTGACGGATTTGGAAGTGTTTAACACTTCCATCATCACAGGTGCATAAATGCACCTTGAAATGTTGACTGCTGAACAAACATTTGTGAAAGGATAGGTTGCTCTCAGGGTTAAGGTTACTGTGGTAGGAGGCCACCAGTGCATTATGTACAGTCACCAGGTACAAGTGTTAGTAGTCTTACAAAAGGGTGGCGATACAGAATGACAGCAACGCCATCATTGTGTATCGATGAGTGAGGTAAAATTTTGCCTCAGCCTCTTAGTTTTAGAAGAAGGAATTCTTAATACTTTAGTATACCAAGACATTTTGAACAACTTTATGGTTCCAAATTTATGGGACCGGTTTTGGAATGACCCCTTCCTGAATCAACATGACTGTGTACCAGTGGTCCATAAAGACATGGAAGAACAAGCTTTGTATTGAATAATTTCATTGGCCTTTTTGACCTCAACCTGGCAGAACATATTTGGAATGAGCAAAGATGGAGAGACAATTTATCTGTGTCTCTTGTCACAAATGCTTGTGAGAAATGCCACACGCACCAAGAACCATTGAAGGAAACAACACCAAAACCTCTGAAGAAGACTGAGTGCAACTTCATTCTTCACAAAATGTAAACAAAAATGGAGTCACATCAAAATTTAGCAGTTGTAGGATTTCTCAGTTGTCTTTGGCAAAAGACTACTACCCATTTCTCCTGCTGGTGTTACAGTCATGCATTTGTTTTGCTTTTATTTAACCAGAAGGCATAAATGCAAGAGGCATTCATAAATGCACTTAAACTGCACCAGTTTACTTCAACTGAGCCAAAGCCTAGGTCTGTAGGTGAGCAAGAGTTTGCCTTTTTTGGTCCACATTAGAGTTTCATTGCGTATTCAAACTTTCCCAAATTAAGCAGACTTTCTAGGCAATCAAAATAGTGTTTGATTAGTGCAAATTAATCAGGGCTGGTGTGAATGCACCCTGAAGGTTAAAAACCATCTATCAAAGTTGTACAAATTCCTCACCTGCATGGTCTGAGCAGCAGTTTTCAGTCGCTTCTGCTCTTGTAGTTGTTGATGGAGCTGCTGCTGCAAAGACTGTATCTGGTCGAGCTGGGATTTCTGCTGGGCCAACTGCTCTCGTTGGAGAACGAGTTGTTTCTCGCGCTCTTGCTGCTGCTGCTGTAATACCTAAAAGCACATATAGACAAAACATGGACATGTTTGAAGAACAGTAACAGAGGAGACCAAAAAGTGACAAAACAAAAAAAAAAATAAAATAAAAGATGGTGAGGTGGTTATAATGAGAATAGGTAGACAAACAAAAGAGAGACACAAAAGGCCATGATTTAGTTGTAATTAAGATCACCGGTTTTCAAAAATGCAAAGCAAGATTCTCGAAAGCAAATGTGACATAAAGCTATTATGCTGATGGATTAGCTAAAGAATGGTTCCATGTTAGTCAGAGAACTCAAGCGCAAATGAAACAAAGTGCAGCATGTACTGGTAATTCTTACCAGTTTTGTAACAATGCTCATATTAAAAATTTTAAGCATTTTCTTTGCAGCTCAAATGATTGGTGCAGGAGAAGGGGTTAGGTTTTTGTTCCTATTGTATGTTATGAAATGCATATTAATCAAACATTCATTTTATAGTTCATTCTCATTAGGGGGGGCTTCACCTGTTTTACAGAGTTAACTTGAAAGAGTTTCAACTGCTTGTTCTAACAAAAAGAAGAAAATGCTTATGTTAGCTTTTTTTGTAAAACATATTTAAAATTTTATTAGATAAAATGAAGGCTTAATTTAAGTATGTTCTTAAATGTTAACTTACTTAACTCAGAAATAATAAAAAATATGAGAAGGATTTAGACTAATCAGTATGTGATATATATATATATATATATATATATATATATATATATACACATGCACACATAGGCGGAATCCCATTTCCACAGTGTAACTCACTATTGTTTTACTGATGGTGAGCCAATAGGAACAGGGATCTTCTTAAACAGTTTCACATTTTCAGAAACATGCTTCAAAACATAGTGGTCTAAGTTGAGCTTGCAAATACATTCAAAAATATAGAATAAAAATAGAGTATTTCAATCATTAAAGTTATTTAATATACTGGTCCAGGAAAACAATTTAATCTTTCAACAGCCAATGCAGAAAAAACTTTGCAATCTCTATTTAGATCTGTTCTTCCTAAGGTGTAAAAACACCACAACACCACATCATATGAATAGTAGGTACCAAGGGATCAACAGGCATAGACACTGGGGTAACACTAGGTAAAGGGATTCAAATAACACAGAACAGCATGCAAACCATACAACTGTCACCTAGTAATTCAGGCCAGAAAAGTTTTGACTCAAAATAATTCAAGAATTATTACACAATGAATTGTTTTTGTTGTCTAATCATCAACTTGAATTACTACTTAATATCCCTCTGAATAAAAACAAAAACAACACAAAAAATCATCTGAAAGATAATTAAAAATGTCAACTTAAAAACATGCTGCCTTTAAATGATACACAAAATTGCTGGTAAATCAATTACTGGTGTAAAATAGCAGAATCTTTACTTATGAAAACCACTTGAAAAATTATAAGACGTTCAAATCAGGAAAATAACAAAAAAACAAAACAACAAAGACATCACCACCACTACATAACTCTTAATTACAAATCCTGATTTTCCCTATACCTGTTCCTTGATGTTCTGCAGCTCTTGTAACTCCCTCTGCACCAGAATTTGCTCCTTCTCCCTGTGCAACTTCAGTTCCATTCTTTCGCGTTCAAGCTCTTCTTGCAGTCGCAACTGACGAAGTTTCTCTAACTCTACACGCTCCCTCTCCATCTGTAGAAGCTGCTCCTGCTGTCGGTGAAGCCTCTCTGCCTCAGTTTCACCCTCTTTATGTATTGCACCAGGTGGAGGGAAAGGAGGAAGACCACATGGAATGGGCAAGCCACTAGTGGGGTCCGATGGGCCTGCAGCAGGTTGGGTGTAGCCTTGGGTTATTGCTGGACTTGAGGGTGGGTATACGTGAGCTGCAGGAGGAGGCTGTGGCTGCTGAGCCGTTGTCACTTGTTTCTGTTGTTGGGTGTTCAGATGTGTCTGGGACAGGTTTATTGGTTGCTGTTGTGGTTCGGTCAAAGTGACAAGCACTCCTTGTGCTGAAGTGACCTCTCCTGATGTCACTTTGGCACCTTTACCAAGGTAAACAGGTTCCTCCTGGGCTGTTGAGCTTGTGGTTGTCAAAGACATTGGCACAAGGGCTGCTCCTGGTGCTGAAGTTGATGCAGCAACAGTGGTAGAGGCGGTGGCTGAAGTTGTCTGAAGCAGACCTGGTGCTGGATAACGAAGTGGTACTTGTCCAGTTAAGGGCATTCTTGGGTTTATGGGTAATCTGGTGAGACTGGCCAGGGGCACTGGTGTCATGTTGGGAGAAGCATATGGCCTATAGACCCCTCTCAGAAGAGGTCGAAGTACAGATGCAGGTTGGGTGGTGATGGGAAGTGTTGAAGCTATTGGGGTCTGAATGGTGGAGTAAATCATTCCGTCAGATGACCTAATAGCAGCAGGGTACATGGCCCTCAGACTAGCCTGCCTGGCATTGATAAGATTCGTCAGAGCTTGATTTTGAGACATAGGCTTTCCATCTAATCCAAAGATCAGACTTTGCCTCATGCCAATACCTGCTGCAAGTCTGGAGGCACCTGGTCCAGTACCTCTGCCTAAGCTGCCATACTGCAGCAAGTCTGGGTTGCTTCCATATCGATCCATAGAATTAAGTGCGGCACACATTCGACTTATTTCCCTTGCAGTTGTAGCACTATACTGAGCCAAGTTAGCTTCTTGGAAGCTTGCAATATCACGAGCAGAATAACCATAATCTGAACTGATGTTAGACAAGGAATTATATCGTCGTATTGGCAACGTTTGTGCTGAAATGTCTCCTCCGTGACGTAAATCTGTGTAGGAACCATACTGCATGCCCATATATCCTCCATAGCTCTGTTTCATAGCAGTTAAGTCCATGACAAGTTCACCAGGTTGTTGGAGGTGTGGCTCATATTTAGAGTGGTATGACTGTAAGCTGGCATCAGCAAGGTTCGTATCAGACATTGAAGGCTGAAGCCTACCAGGAAAAGGTAACGTGTAAGCCTTACGTGCATCCATTGGGTACTCATGGTACCTTTCAGGTTGTCTTTCTTGATCGGACTCATCTGTGATAGGTGGGGCAGATGGTGGCCTTATGCCCTCTTTCTCTGAGACACCAACGCAACTCCCACCAAATGGCAGCCTATAAACTACATCACAGCAAGCTGGTTGGTCAGGTTTTATTTGGCCTCCTGTCAAATCCACTGCATCCTGTCCTTCTTCTACCTTAACAAGTTGAGTCAATGCCCTTACTGGCTCGGGCCCTCCATCCATTTGTACAACCATACTATGTGGTGATTTACCTCCCTGCATCAAACCAGGTGGGCTGGGCTTCCCTTTCAGCTCAACAGGACCAGTGCTGTAAAGCTCAGGATTAATGACTGGTGAAACAGCACTGACCACTGTAGATGCAGTACTAGCCTGGCTGACTAATAAATTTTTTTTAGCCAAAGGTGAGACCTGGCCAGTAAGATTATACTTGGCTAGAACAGATGCCTGTTGTTGGTGCTGTTGCAACTGATGGTGCTGTTGTAGCTGTTGTTCAAGGAGCTCTTGTTGTTTCTGTAGCTTCTCTTGTTGTTTTTGCAATTCTCTTTGTTGTATGCTGAGATCTTCCAATTTTGCATCAATTTTTGGAATGGAAGGGTCAGTTGGAGGAGAAATTGGTGATTTGTTCTGGGAAAGACACACCGCTGAGCCCATGCCCTGACCTAGATCTATTCGGTTTTGATGGGGATCACCATAAACCACTGGTTGTTTTAACTGGGTCATAAACATAGAAGCAGCCACAGTGACACTCACAGTGGTAGGTGTGGTGGTCTCTTGTGTGTTCAAATTCATAATCAGTGGTTGTATGATTGTTGAATGCCTGGAACCTTCTGGTACACCGTGGTATTTCCTGCTTTCTGTAGCTAAGGAAGTAAGATCCATTCCCTGATCAGTCATAATAATGGGAGCAGAGTGGGTTGCAGTTCTTAGATCTACAACACTACCACCTTGGATCATATGGCCCTGCTCAACCCTTGAAGTGCCCGGGACTGTAGATATTCGGCAGAGGGAGATATTATCCATGGACACAGACCCTCTGGTGTATAAGCTAGCAGTAGTGACCATGCTTGTCCCTACATTCACCTTCTCCACTCTTTGCGCTCTATAGAAGCTGTGTGTAGGTGACTGTTGATAAGGTGGTGTATCTGGGGGGCTGCCACATGGAGAGTAGCTATCAAATGTTGACTGACGGCTAAATCGAGTGGGTGAGGATAATGGAGAAGTTGCAGTGTTCACTGTCATTGGCCTAGTTGGACCTGGAGGTGGGGAGTATGGAGCCTCCTGGGAAGACTGCTGTCGATATAGCCTTGGGGAAATTGATCGATGTGCTGTTTGGGTTCCTTGAGCCATCACAGGTGATGTGGGCCCAGAGCCAGCTGGCTCCATTCGCAGTGCTGAGCTGAAGGTCTGTGTGGAGAACTCAGCAGTAGACCTTCTGGAAGGAGAGCGAATAGGACTTTGTGGTGGTGGTGGTGATGGAGACAGAGGAGGACTCGTGCTCCTGTAATAGGTAGTATACTTAGGAGAGCGTGGTTCAATAATCCTCTCAGCCGATGATGTTGAGCTGTCTCGCACTTGAACACCTCTTGTCTCCCCAATCCTTCTGGTGATTACTTCTCTTTGACTATAAGCTTGGGTAATCTCTGCAATCTTGCTACATACACTTGAGACTGTAGCTGAGGATGTGGCAAGACTCCCTGTGTGTCTGCGTGAGGTATCAGATTGGGTTGAGGTCATAGTGTGGCTTGATCCTGTTTGGGAAATTGTTACTGCGTCTCTGGCATAAACCCCATAAGCTGCAATGGTGGTAGCAGCCACTGCTGGAGTTATGCCATTCTTTCCTGCTTGACTTTTAATTCTGTCTTTGTGTCCATCCTTTGCGGTGAAGTGCTGGCTTACTCTCACATCTGGTATTCGACCTCCACTCTCAGCAAAGGAAACAGGAGCTGAGACCTGGGTAGGACTTGTCCCAGGAGTTAACAAAGCATTGCTTTGCTCTAGTAGTTTAGCAAAGGCTGAGCCTGTGTCCAGCAGCTGCTTATCTGCAAAAGAACTCTCAATTTCAATCTCGACTTGCTCGTTTGTGGCCTGTTGCATCTTAGTGATGTTCTGAGATGTTTGTCGGATTTCCTCGTAAATGTCATTTTCTATTTCCGCTGCTTCATTGTCGTATCCCGTTTGATCTTGTTCATAGTCATAGTCGTCGTCATAGTTTTGTCCATTAATGTCCTCCTCATAGTACTGTCCATGTCGTTGTTGTTGCTGCTGCTGTAGCTTTTCTTGTTTTTGCAGCATTTCTGCTTTTCTCATCATTTCCTCGTAAACCTCCTCAGCACTCTTCAGAGGTTTGGAGGTCGATGATGGTGCAGTGGTTGTCGTAGTTGAGGAAGATTTCTCTATAGGAGAATAGAGAGACATAAAAGTAGGCAGATTGTATTCACTGCCTGACTTGTAGATTTTGGACTCATAGCCCTCAGCCTCAGAGTCCAGACTTTGGGGGGAATATTCAGAAGCAGAGGAGCGATGAAGCTCCTCCATCTCTGCTGCTTGTCTTAGTTCCTCTGTAGGGGAAGCATCTTCAATTGGTGACAAATTACTAGGTGGTGTTTTGGATCTTTCTCGGCGTCTTTGGGCCCTCAGCTCCTCCTTATCTCTTTTGGTTTTCCTCGCTGTGCTTCTTATTCTCTGCTGTTCTACCTCTCTCATCTTCTCCTGCTCTCTCAGAAGTTCCTCTTCCTCTCTGAGTTCATCCTCTTCTGAGGAATCTTCAATGGTCGGAAGCAGGGGGCCATGAGACCGGTGGCGTGCTTTTCTCTGCTGCTTAGCCTCTTCCAGTCTTTGCCTCCTGCTTGGGCTACTGTCACTGTCTTCCTCCATTGATGAGATAGATGTTGGAGACTGTCCTGAACCATATGAAGATGAAGTTGGAGGCAAAGTTGAAGAATAGTCCCCCCTAGAACGCTCCTCTGGAGATCCGGTTAAGCTCTCCATCTCCAGCTCTGGCTCTCGATCCAGGTTTAGTTCATTTTCATTGCTCAACTCCATATCTCGGCTGTAGCTGTTAGTGTTGTTGAGTTCAATGGTTTTAAAACGCCTCAGCCCCCCTTGGGACGCCATCACATCTTCCTCTCCCTCCTCCACAGAACCCTTATAGACATCGGCAGAGGTTTTGGTTTCTTCCTCAAAACTACTTGAATGGTGCTGAAGCCGTCTCTTTTCTTTCCCTGAGTCAGAAATCATGTGCTTGTGGTGGCTTTTCTTCGGTTTCTGGTAGCCATAACCTTCATCTTCCTCATCTTCATCTTCCTCCATTTCCTCTTCCTCCTCCTCATTGTCCTCATCAGCACTCATCTCCATTATTTGTCTCCTCATGAACTCCTCATCAGTCATCTCTGTTGGATCAGACTCTTTCTCCTTTTCCTTCTTCTTCTTTTCTTTTCTCTCTTCCTTTCCTTCTTTCCGTTTACTCTCCCAGTCTCCGCCATCTTCCTCTTCCTCCAGTATATCTTCCAATTCCTCATCAGAGTCATATGCATCTGGAGGAATTGAAAGGGAACGTGGTCGATGCTTTCCTCTGTCATCCAAGTCTCTGTCCCTGTGCTTCCTTCCCCTTCTGTCCGGCTTTTCCTCAGAGAGGCTTTTCTCCAGCAGTGGCCTCATCGAGCTCTCCAGCTTGGTGATTTCAGAGGGGCTTGGAGGAGAGCCCCGCCCACTGATTCCCCTCTCACTCAGCTTCATTTCCTCCTCTTGGATTAGACCTGTAATTTCACTGTGTGAGCTGGAGATCCCATCAGAGGAGTAGCCAGTGTCACTGAGACTCTGAGGGCTGCGTGACAAGTCATGGGTGCTGTTGTTTTTTGTGTCCTACAGAGAATAGAAACAAAGAAAGATCGCATTAGACGTGGTGAAATTTGGCTATATGGTTTGGGTCAAAAGTAACAGAAATTGACAATTTTGTTGACACATTTTTTTGAATATAATTGAAGAGATTCTGTTTTTAGATTTAAAATAAGCTTAGTTTTGTTTTTCTAACTTGGAGTATGGTAAAAAAAAAATAAAAACGTTTTGTACAAAAAAGTGTTTATTGCAATGTCTAGAAGACTAAACTAATCAAATTATGATGGCATAATAGGTCCACATTCAGTAGGTATCAAGCACCATAAAAATATTAACAGTGCAAGTCTTAAAATATCAGGACAACATTCTGGTATTCAAATATCCTGAAGAATTTGGAACTGAAAGCAGCTCTGAACCCCACAACTAGAAAATAAAATAAAAGCCTTCGGTGAGCTTTCGCTCATCTTTTTACAAGCTCTTTATGAAACATGTATGGACAGTTGGGACAACCAAACAGTGACTTATAAACATAGGGTAATCTTGATTAATTGCATGAGCCTTTTTGGATTTAAAAATGTTCTAAAATGAATGAATACGCACAATAATAGAACTGCAAAGAGAAAAGGCAAGAGGACCCATAGGTTCTTTTACATTCTACACGACGGGGGCCAAATGCCTTATGTATTATATAAAACCTGGAGGTTTGCTCTCTCAATTTTGTACATAAAAACAATGGAAATATGAGACCTATTGTTTTCAGATATGTACTGTTTTTCATTTATAAAATCTAAAAGACCTAAAATAGGACATTTGAAAGAGATTTGATTTGGTATGTAAAAACACCAACAAAAGATTATGCGAATAAGGTTGCTATAAAATTACATGAGGGATGGTAGTTATTTTGCTTTAGTATATGTTCACATCACACAGTCAGTTAAAATACATGTTTTAAGTCATTAGACGTTTTTGGACATCAAGCTCAAAATGACTAACACAAAACCACTGAAAGGTCAAATTTTCTATGGATATCTATGGCTATTAAAGGTTTTAGTCACTCTTGTTAAAATATCAGGTACTTATTTTGTAAAAATGAGAATGAAATAAAACCATTTTATTGCCTTTTTCCACTTTTAATATAAGCTAAAAAAGGTAAATGTGGTTTTTCTCAAGCCTATAGAATATATTATACAGGCCAGCAGGCTTTCTTTGCCAGGAAAGTTTCGCTCTTTTTTTAACCAGACACACAACTAATACAAGAAATTGTCACAACGACAAAAAAAATTTTACTTGATATAAACTGCTGTAAATCATTTAGTTCCTTTCTAAAGAAATGCATATGAGTGCATGTTAATCTGTTAGTTACAGGTCTATAAGGCTGCTAGTATTTTCATGTTTTCAGTACATCTTTAAATACTGGATCATTTTACTTTTTACCATTATCATAACCTTTATTACCAAGAGAAAGAAAACCTAACAAAACATTCGCTCTACTGCTATACCCGCTAATAACAAACTGTGAGGAAACTTTGTTTTGCATTTCATTTAATCTGAATAAGAGAACAACATTGAATATCTTTTAGAGGGCTCTGACATTTCATAATGAGTTTAAATGAATTCATAACAGAAAGAAACAGAAAGAAAAATGACAAATATTAATGAATGAATAATGGTTGAGATAAAGCCCAGGTAGAGAAGCACTTTTTTTCTTTTCATTATGCCAGCAAAACTTAAAAATATATATATTTTTTTATGTATAAAATAAGTTTACTTAAATGTATATTGCAAAATACACTATTGTGAGGTTTAAACCCTTAACAAAAAATACCTACATTTTCAGGGGACTCTTTATAACTCAGAAGCTGGTGTAATTTAGTCAAGTCTTTGAAAAATGAAAATATTACATTTTTCTAAAGTTGGACCAAATATGTAGTATATATGGCATGTGTCCTGTCTCGCTGACTATATCAGCTTTGTCTCACGTTACTGTTTCTTCCTCCAGTACTTTAGTATTCAAACGTTTTTTAAACAAAAGAAAAAAAGAACAAAGTACAGCAAACTTACGTCATAGTGCCTTGACTTCTTAATTTCCTTTACTGGAGTGATCTGTTCCCCTTTCTTCTGTGAAGGCTTGGTCTCTTTGGTAGTTTGGTTCTCAGGCTCCGTCTTGGGCTTCTCCTCTGTTGGTTTTGTGGGTTTCTGGGCCTCGGTGGTTGGCACTGGTGCTGTGGCTGGCGTTGTGGTCTTAGCATCGGTAGGCTGTTTGGCAGGCGTGGGACCAGTAGGTCCACCGACACCCATTCCCATCTGGGATTTTTGTCCCTGGGGTTGGACCGGTTTGGGTCCTTGCTGACTGGTCGACTTGTGGAGAGGGCTTTGCTGACTGGTCGGCGTCTGGTGACGAGGTGAGCCCATTGCTTGGTGCTTCGGGGAGGGATGGGGAACAGGAAGAGGAGGCTCATCAAGGCCGCCTCCAGACAACAGTCGCTGGGTCTGGCAGTTAAGACATAACCACTCTTTTTTCTGAAGAACACAGAATAAAAAACAAAAGGCAAGTAATTAGTTTTTTTTTAAAATCATGAAATAGATATGCACACATAAAGACGAGGTTTTGTAGTTTTGACCAAGCATTTGGTCTAAAACCGTGACCCTGTTTGTATGGTTAGAGAAGAGGCTTGCTATCACAGGCAGCCATTTTGAATTTCAGAACTTGCTGATCAGGCTTCACAGACTAGAACACGGAACTGCAACCTGCGGCTCTGGAGCCGCAAAAGGCTCCTTGGATCTATTAAGTGGCTCTTAATAACTTTGGATAAAATGATAATGAACCATCAGATGTATTTGATTATAATTAATGGAGGTTTCAGTTTTTTCATGTAGTAATTGAATGACACTTAAAGTACCGGTAATATTCTTTTAGATCTAGTTTTCATGTATTTAGGTTGGAAAATAAGCGTTTTCTTTGCGTTATTTTTCATAGAAGAAAATGTATCTGCTCTTTTGGGCAAAGGTTTTGGTTTTCTTTTGTTTAAAAGCCCAAAATATAAATAAAAAGGTGTTTCCTTAAAAAAATAAAATAAAGACATCAATTGTCCTATTTCTCAATAGAAGTTGTTTTTTCCAAAGATCATTAGCGGCTCTAAATGAGGTTTACTTAGCTGGACCGAGGATAGAAATGGCTCTTTGAACTGTAAAGTATGTAGACCCCTTCACTAGATGAAAGAAGAAGTAATAAGATGGTTAAATTATGCTGTTTATTAATTTAATGTCAATGTTAATGACTTTAACATACTAAAGATGATAGTAGGTTTTTACCTACTATCGTAGTGATGTGTACAATATTCACTCTTTGATAAATAAAAACATCATAGGAAGAAAATATTTTACACAGTGTTAAATAGTGACAGGGCTGGACTTTGTCCAGGAAGCCCACCATGACTGGTCAGACGTGATCTCTTCACATAATCATTAGAAAGATTAGGAAATTGGTAGTAAGGTGCCAAAAAGGAGTTGAATAAATATTTATACACACTCTTTCATAAAATAAAACTTTTGTAATTTGCCAAAAGTAAAACACTGTACACTTAGATTAGTGTTCTTCACTTTTTTTTGTATCTTTCCCACTAACACGCACCGCACTCTGACTCGTTTCTGTGCATTGTGGAGATCTCATTTAAAAACAGAGCTGTCAGAACGATGACAGGCTGAACTAAGCTGACACAAGTTTCCAAAAGGCCAAGCCATGCTGACAGCTACACACTATTTTCATCCCATTAGCTTTTACTCACACCACTTCACAGACTGCCAAGTGTTAGGAAGCTGCATCAAACTAACACAGAAAGAGCAGAAATGACTTTGGAATAAATGCAGAACTAAACATTTAACATCTTCAGTCGTGATTCTCACCGCCTGTCTGAAATGACATGCTCAAATAAAAGACACAGTAGTTAGTTGGCTGGGCTTAAAGCCGAACTGCTGCAATTAGAGGAAATGCTGGTTTTAAAAATTGTGAAAAAATATCACAAAAACACTATCATTTTTTTTCACTATTGATTAAAATTTGCACTTACGCATCTGTCTGGTTGCCATGTAAATTCATACACATGAATGAATGGATGAAATCTTTACTTTGTACATGCAAACAAAAAATGTCAGATTTTGCAGCAGCAGTTAGCAAACACCTGGTGGAACTGCATGTCTGCTGAGCTCATCATGCAAACTCTTTCTCAGTCTCATACGGCACAAAGGGGGTAGCACTGTTGTGATGATGTGTTGAAGGTGGAGTAGGAAAGAGTAGGAGCTTCTTAAAGAGACAGACGCCAATTTCAAGGCATGAAATAGCAAAGTCATATTTCTTTGAAGTTATGTTTGAAATACACATAATTTTTTAGAACAACTGAGTGTTACCTGAGTTATGTTGATCAAAAACTGATCAGTGCTGCTCAGTTTTTGTGACTCTATTGAAAAAAGTACAGATGCTGGGATGTGCATTTTTAGAATAAAAAGCAAGATTCCAAGCTTTTGTTTTCTCAAACTGTAGACACTGGTTACTCATCAGCTTAAACAAAAATTTTAATAAAAGGCAAACTCATATAGAAAGTCAATCTGTAAAAAAAAGCCACTTTAGTGAGATAAATAGTTTTAACAAACAAGTCAGTGAGCATAGAAATCTAATACATCATGAAAGATCGGACATTTAGTTAAAGTCTGTCAGGTTTAGTTGTAGTTTTGCATTAAAAAAAAAAGATCCGCTCATCTTGTTATTGTAATGTTAAACTTTCTTTTGAGTGTCTCCAATGTCTTCTCACCACCCACCAGCACCATCTGTTTATTCTCTGTCTCTGTGTCTGCCTCTATCCAGGACAGCTAATGTTATTTGGGGCAAGAGAGAGGCTGTATTACCGACGTAATGAATAATTGATAGATGCAGCACTCTCTCTTCAACAGTTATCTACCATCGCTGCTGTTTTCCACCTGCTCTTTCTGTAACTCCCCTCTGATGCTCAGGCTTTTCTAAATGGTTCTCCGTCCTCCTGCGCCTCCTTTATCTCTGTCTCTCTCTGAATCCTTTCGAGTGCTCATCTCTGATTAGAAGCCATTCTAAGAGTCCCAATCCTTTAGAGCCCACCTTTTTATAAATAATGGTTTTGGCTGTGCAATATCACTAATTATGAGAAGACAACCAAAGTAGTGATGACATTCTATGGTTTTTATTGTTCAGTGATGCATTAAATTAATAGAAAATGATCAAAAACAAGTGAACTGGCTGGAAAATCTATTTATGACACTTAAACAATACGAATAAAGTATCAGAAATATGTACATTTGGGAGCATGGTAAAAAAAACTGTCATTATTTTAATAACTTCCTTATTTAACTTATTTAAGATACAAAAACTTATTTAAGATACAAAAAACCCTCAAAACACTTAAAACTAATAATAACTCTCATTGATAAACCAAATGTTTATCTGGAATCAATAAATGAGAATTTTGATATAATCTAGCAACTCAGCGTAGAAGATAAAAAAAAATACTTCAAAGCATATTGCTTTAAAGGTCTTAAATTCAGATGAAAATAAATTAGCACAATTTAATAAAATACTTTGTAGAAGGTTTGAAATATGATTGTGCGAGTGTGTATGTTCAGTGCGGATCTGTTCAGTGCCTTCTCAAACTACTGACGCCCTTTTTTTTTTTTGCAACCGTTGTTTTTGTCATGAAGCCATAACGCCACATATACCTGTTTGTTTGTGACCAAGAAATATCCTGCAGAGTGCACCAGTGGTGTCCTCTTAACCTACATGGCACAGATAATGTCAATAACGCTCCACGTGTCAAGCTACTACTTTCTTTTCATTTAGTGGCTTCGTGTCATTAATTCGGGATCTACCTCTCCTCTCACATTTATTGGCTGTTGCTATATTTAATTCTCTCCTTTAGGAGCACCTTCTGTGCTCCTGATTTTCTGTTCTCTTATTTTCTTTAAGAGGATTTATACTGGCTCACAATCTGTCTCATTTGTAGGAGTCTGTTAAATACAGTGAAACCGTTAGACTAAATGTAGAAAGAACATTGTTCCAAAGCCAGGAACAGGCATGAGATGAACTGGAGAAACACTGACTGGAACAGAGACAGGAGTACAGTAAAACCAGAACCATGGAAATGAACAATTGAAGGCTCTGGCAAGGATGTAAAGAAATTGCCTGGCTTTTAACTGCTAGGGAGGTGATTGACCAACATGGGAACATGATCAGAGGAGCAGAGGGGATATGACTAATTAACACAAATGGATATAGTGATTTGACGGGACACAAAACCATCTTCCTAAATCAAAATGAAAACAAATTCACAAAGAAAAGTGAAAAATAAGGAACCATAAAACACAAAACAAACAGTAAACAATGTATAGAACAGTGTCAGTAACAAAGATAAAATGATTGAAATAAAGACTAAGTGACAACTAAAGCACAAAGACCAACAGATGATGACAACAGACACAATATCTCTCAAAAGATAAGTCCAGTACATGTCACTATGTAATGTCATCAGTCAGTTTATGACTTTCTTTTTAGAAAAATCTTGTTTTATGGGATTCAGCAACCAGAAATAATTTTGGTATCTAAATGTCCCAAATAATAAAAACAGCACATATTGCCACATCTTTCCCAAAAGCATGTTGTAAAATTATTGGCTGATGTTTTGAAAGCATTTTTTTATAGTATCAATGAAAAGGATAACTGACCAACAGTTAGTTTATTAAACTGAAAAATAGAGAAGTAGTCAAATTTTTCAATAAAGTCAACCACTGAAAAAAATCAAAACACCAAAATATAATAATAAAATAAATATTTATACTGTCAACAAATCCCAGTTAACTTTAATATTATCTGACAATATTTCATGTGCATTGTGTACATTTATAGCCACCAGGTCAGTTGCCATGGAGATGTCTTTCAACAGCACTACTCTCCTATTAGGCTGCTTCCGGTCTGAGTAACTCATCTTTCCGTTCAGTTTAGGCACATTTTCATCTACAGTGTATCTCATTTCTGTTTTCGGCACACAGTCATTAGACTCCAATCTTCCCTTCCCTTTCATCTCCCTGTTTGTCACTCTCAGCCTCCTTTTTTTTCTTCTACCTCCCACAGAGTGAGGGGCTATTTTTACCCAGAATGCCTTTGTTTTGCCTGAGCGCACACTTCTCTTGTGCTGCCTGATGCTTTAAGCAGTACTCTGCTGCTGCATAGCGCACACACTCCGGCACAAGCACAAACACACATGTAGACACATGGCTCATATCAATGCAAAATGGAGAAGGCCTGTACAGGTTGGAGCTCTCCATAAGGAGGGAGGAGAAAATGAAGAGGAGCACCACCAGGGAGGGCAAAAGAAAAAATGCTGGAGTGAACGACGCCACGTGTGCATGCGTGTGCATGTGCGCATACGTTAAATGGGGTGAGTCGCTGCTGAGTCTAGCTTGATCTGGAGGCAAATGAGAGACGAAGCAGGAAAAGGAGGAAGATCAAGAGAAGATCAAGGGGCTAACTGAAAAAGGGCAGGAGTCAGGTGCTGCTGATGTTTCATAAGGAACCTGTTTGCTAGCCTGATAATGGTCACCGTCCACAAGTTTTAAGTTCTTCTACAGTTATTTCAAACAATGTATCAATTATAACATGTTCAGGAAGTTTAGACAGATAAAATATAGGTAGCAAAGTAACACATTTTTAACACTTAGTTACAAAACACCTTGTAAAGTTGAGGCAAATGAGGTACGTTTCTCACAACTCATCTCATGCCTCTAATCTAAAAAAAACTAGGAAAATGTAACATTCTGTCATATCAATGACAGAATGTTATTGATACATCAATCCAGACATACTCTGTTAGAGGGAAGTGAGTTATGAACAGTGACGTGGAGTAAATACACAAAACAAATGGGGATCATTTTGGAAAACAATAAAAAAAAAAAGAAACTTAAGGAGCACAGAAAGGAGGCGATGAATTAAAAAGTATTGGAGGAGAAGGAGGTCGAGAAATGAATTAGCGCATGGGGAAGAGGGAGCATCATAGCAGAAGCTGTTCTGCTGGTTATATAACACAAACAGGTTTCATTTCCATTTCACAGATATTTTAAAAATCTCCTCTCTCCATTTTATCAGCTCAACAGAGCCTCTTTAATTATGTAACCTTATTGTGAGAGGCAGAGCAGTGGAGGCTGTGTGTGTGCATGTTTGTGTGTGTGTGTGCTTATGCGACTGTAAACACATCCACATCCCCTCACTTCCAAGCAGACACTTGTCACATAGACAACATAAAACCTACAAATGGTTGACATGCCACTTCTTTGCTCTTCCAATAGCACTAGTAGGAGGACCTCATTAGCATATGGTTTTAGTTTAACACTGTCTTAGTTTATGTCTGTGGTCATGTAATTTGGCTAAATACACCCAGAGATGTTGGTACTTATTGCCAGAGCTATTACTTCCTTTTTTAATAGTTGTCAAATTTTGTTTAAGTGCCTGAAACAGCTTCAGCAAAAAGAAAGTGCCCGAATTTAATCAATATGTGTTTGGCAATCAGACAGGATGATGTGTGGAAACGAAGAAGTGAAAATCATTTCTGATAATAAAAGGACAGCGAGCTGGGTGGAGTCAACAGCCAGAGGGAAGAAGAGAAAAACAGAAGAAGAGCCTAAGGAGGACATATACTAGTCTCCACTGCTCCAACATCATCAGGGTATGACTTGTGACTCACATCTGGATGCTGATGGACTTCCTCTCACTTTATTGATTCTTCCTTAAAAACAAGAGTTTTTCCTCTGCATGGAGGTGGAAAGTATAGGAAGAATGACCTGTAATGTCTTATGCTCCCATTTCTACTTTTTTATTTGCCGTTTGCAGTTGTCTTTTCCTTTCTGTATCACGATGATGTGGTCTGTCAACAAATTAAAGACATAAATGTGACCCTTGTCCAGTCTCCATTGATCTCCCATATTTTACAATACTTATCATCAAAACTTTAGCCATATCTTACAACAAAATATCCTGTCGGAGTACACTGCTATATTGACAACATGACTAATCAATTTGACCGTCTTATTCATAAACAATGAAAAAGCAACTTGTTATTCTGAGACACTGACATGTTCAGATGTTTAATTTTGAGAGCTTAACTGAGGATTTTGAAAAAGAAACTTATCTTGTGTAGGTAATTCAAGATGTTTTTGTTGTTTGCACAAGTTTTGAGAAATGCACCACCATTTGTTGAAAACGTTGAAAATAATTCAAGAAATGCAGCAAAGCGACTGAGAAAAACTGTAAGCCTATACAAAAAAAAAAAAAAAAAAATCAGTTACATATTCACGGGAGTCAATTAAAAGATGGATTAATTTCAATGCTTTTTATACAAGGATTGCTAATAAATGTGGAAAGAGCTTAAGAGCAGCTGGCTCAAATAACTTTCAATAAGAAGTGCTAAACTTCAGACACAAAGCCAGTGGCCAACAGCTCCCAAGCACTGGATGGAGGCTCATGCTGATTAAACTATACTTGAAAGGTTCTTCTGCCAGGACTCTCTCTCTACTGCTCAGGGACAGAGAACAATCAGAGACTCCATGATGGAAAAAAAGAAAAAAAAAAAAATCAGCTCAAAGACATCTGCCTTCGTGCCAGACAGACAAACCAAAGGCGGGCCAAAGTTTGTTTACGGTATGACCCATAAATCTGTCATGGGAGCTAATCGTAACAGGCTCAGTGTCTTATTGGGACTCACTAATACACACAGAAGTACACCAGTGAAACACAGGAGGAACATTCACAGTGCGAGATTGTGATTCCCTGTAAGACGGGGTGCTTGGATGTGTGTGTGAGAAGTGACTGCAGGGATCAGAGGATTTTTGACTTTTGCAGTAATGGGATGGCGGCTCGCCAGCAGCAGAGCTACAGTGGGCCTGCTTATCTCATCACTGACTCAACAGGGAGCATGAAGACAGACAAGTCAACAAACTTCCACAAGTGCTTCAGAAAGCATGTGTTAGGAGGACCAGAACAAAACAAAAGCGCTCCATTATGCCAAACCCACAGCTTAAAGTAAGACTCTCTAAGGCTTCCCACACAAGTGATATTTCTCCGACTAATGTACAGTACATTAACTATAAAATATAAACTGTCAGCCTTTTATGTCTTTTAATAGAAAGATTCTGTTTAAAGTCTAATGTAGAGTAGCTACTTATCTGAAGGTTAATAGTCCGTGAACAATTTTGTAGCAAAAGAGACGGATTATTTCCGGAGAACTAGGTGGGAGCAGAGAAGAGACTGAGAATAAGAACCTGCAGAGGAACGAAAGAACAGATGATTTCAAAACATGCTAAAAATGTCACTATGTTTGTGGAAGGGAATGGTCTTCTACCATCGCAATCAAGTCCATGTGATTTTTTTAAAAGGAAAAGTGTCCGGCATGTTTCATCAAATGTAAATCAGGTTTAATTCAAATCCGATACTTTGAGTGACACACTTTAAGTCTATTTCTTTAAGGGATTAAATGATTTTTTTATATATATATATTAATACTGTGGGTTTTAAGCATTCATCATTGGTAACAGAACATTTTTTCCCAATACTTTATTGGTTTAGTCTTTCAAACTGTTAACCCTGACAAACAGAAAACATTTTATCATGTTGGCGATAAAGCCTTAACTTGATATATTATTTGCCTAATGCTTTGTATCCTCATTTTTCATTTTAAGATGCAGTAAAGGCAAAGCAGCAGCGTGACAGGATAATTAATACTGAACCCTGCTATGCAATGCCACATTTTCCAAGTACTATTTGCGATGTAAAGTTAGCATTTTCTCCGTTTTGCTAATCGACTGTACGGAGAAACCGCTTGCTCAAGCAGAATTTAATGAATCCAACAGACCTTTTTCACGACAACCGGAAGCTGCATCTGATAGGGCTGGGGTACTTCCTGTTTTATTGGCTGTATTTCAAGTACTGTAAGAAAAATGTTTCTCCTCCGGTCCTTTTCATCATCCTTACTTAACTTGCCAGCACTTTCTTTCACTGATGAGGAGGAAATCGCAGCGTTGAATTCGCCCAACAAACGTGTGAAAGGATCCAAGTTCTTCCACGAAGAATATATCCACAGCTAACAACAAATTTTA
>CAEGAE010082925.1:0-37899 GCA_903067095.1 Girardinus metallicus | reverse complement strand
CGTCTGAGCTAGCTGCTATGTGTGTATTGTAGAGCATTGTGCTAAACATACATACTTACTTTGGGGTAAATGCATGACTATTAGTTAATTGTGGAGTCAACTTGTCTTAGTTTTACTTACTAGTATTGATTTAGAGGTTGAGCTATTTATGTTTTATCTATTTTCTTAGTTTATCTAAGGAATAATGGCAAGGTGTGATGTGTGAAAATAGAACACCTTGAACTTTTCTGTATCCTTGTTTATTCCAGGAAACCACACACACCCCTACACATACCCTTCCCACAAACACACCTTTGTGCCCCTCCATGTTCAAGATCTGTAATGCCTTTTGTAATACAGAACAGTTAAAGGGTCCTGCCTCATGTCATCATTAGTCGCGTCCTGACCTGAATCCTGGCCTAAGTGGTGTTCTGGCCGACACTCCAGGTTGAGAGCAGTGACACACGAACAGTGCCTTATCAACCTCCTACAATCTAGAGCAAACTCACTTACAGAGGGTTAAGTTTGTTAAATCCGCTTCAGTCGAAGTCTAGTTCATCTGCCTAGAAAGTCTGGTTTGTTTTGGGAGGTCTAAATGTGTGATCAAGCTCTGGTGTGGATCAAAGAAGTGAACTGGTTCACCTGAAAAGGTAGGCAGGAAGCAGGAAGTGGGCTAAAGCCTAAGGCATTTTGGGTAATTACAACCAAAAAAATGCTTGAGTCCAGCGCACAAGACATTTCTCCGTGTGAGAAATGTCTTGTGGTCTTTTGCCAAAGACAAAAGAGAAATCCTACGACCGCTAAAATGTGAAACTGCTCCATTTTTGTTCATATTTCTTGAAGGAAGTTGCTCTCATGTCTTCTTCTGAGGTTTTCATCTCGTCTCCTTCAGTAAATCTTGGTGCAGCGCCATCACAGGCTGGGGGGGGGGACAGGTTTTCCGAAGGGTTTGGTTCGTTTGACTCACTGACTTGTTAAAGTAAAACCCCACAAGCCAAAATTGTTTCCCAATCAAACCCACTCTACTAGTATAAAAACACCCTCAATTTCACAAGCCATGACAGAGAAAGCAAAAAAAAAAAAAAAAACAAGGAGGAGCTAAGAAACAGCTGAATAAAAGGTCAACCAGTAATTGTAAGAAGAATAATTTTTCAGTTTACAAAATGGATGAAACGATCCGTGAACAATTTCTCTCTTACTGGCTGCAGAGTTTTTTCCCCCCCAATTGTTTTCCTGTGATGTTGACTGGAATGATGATGATGATGTTACAACCTGGAGGAAGGATTCTTCTCATTGTAGATCTACTAGTCAGTTACTTTCCTCCATGTTGATGCTGAAGTTGGCGTGTGATTCAGGGATTCCAATTTGTCTCTATGTTGTCTGAGTACTTTAATATAATCTGGATTCCTTTTGATCTGCTCTAGCTTACAAGCTAAAATATAGGGGGATGCATCTGATCAAAGAGGTTCAGGGTTTTTTTTCAAAGTAACCATACAGACCGTTGTATGATTTCAAATCAGAAACTACGGATCTCGTGCAAACATTTTGGTAGCAAGTGAAAACGGAGGCAAACAGACAATGCATATCGTACTGATTTGGTTAGAAGACCTTAGTCTTCTTTCCTCCGGTAGAGCTACATACATACATACAGATGTAAATTTGCAGATCATAGTGCAGATGTAGCGTTGTGTGTTTGACAAATGTCTCTGTTTTATTAGTATTTTTGCCACCAATCTGACAAACCCAAACGGCGCGTTTCCGCTCCCGACACTGTTTGCCGTTTCCACTCTGTTCAAACTTGAACCGGCCGAGCCAAATCGTCATAGAAATGGACAAAGTGCAGACGCAGCGATAAAGGAAGGACAGACAAAGACTAATGAAAGTAGATTTTTTTAAATTAATTTATTTATTTTTAAAAAAGGAACGTCTCCGATTTCTGTCAACAGCATCACGTGTTTACCAGTCCACGATGGAGCATTGCCTTACGTTTGTGGCGGCTGTTTTTATAACCATCAACACTATATAGTGCCTCTCTCTGAGGACACGGCGCCACGGATTGGTGGGGATACAGATAACGACAGTTAGATGGGATTGTAAATCACACTCCCGCATACAGGCACCCTGCGATTCGACCTTGACTTCTGCAACTACCCTCTACATCTCATGAACAAGCTGCGCGTTACTCTCCTTCTCCTCCCACTGGCGAAAACCGATGCTTATCTACTTTACAACAGATAACAGAAAGCACACAAGAGTGCTGAAGAAAGGCGAGAGACACTACGCTGCGCGACGGACAGGACTGAGATGAGGTGAATCATGGGGGTTGTGCCCAAAACGAAGAGGTCATAGTTATACGTAGCATATTCCATCAGCGGGGGACTAAAAGGTGAAAGTAATGACAATGTCTTTATATGAATGAGAAGACAGTGTGGTAATGTAAGCCAGTGTTTCCCAACCCTGCTCTTCAAGGCACACTGCCCTGCATGTTTTAGAAATTTCCCTGCTTTAATACACCTCATCCAGCTGATTGCAGTTCAGCAAAGACCTGCTAATTGAAATCACCTGTGCTGAAGCAAGGAAACACCTAAAACATGCAGGGCAGTGAGCCTCGGGGACCCGGGTTGGGAAACACTGGTGTAAGCTACGTCTTGTTGATGAGACTGCGTTGCTGGAAAGCAGGGGTTTGTGCTTTTGTGGATTCTCTGGTCCATTATGGAGCGGCTCAACGATCGCAGTTGCAAAATTATAGGGAACAAGTTGGAGGTGCTTGCTGCTCCTGCTAATGCTCCTACGGTTACTGGTTGTTCTGTTTTGCTCATGAGTAAAAACAGAGAATTTGAGGAAAAAAACAAAAAATCTAATTTGACATGTATTTAAGCAATTTGTGGGAAGTAAGTAGGAGTGTGCTTTTTTTTTTTGAACACCAGTTTCGCTTCAAGACTCTTAATATTGGATGATGTTGTCTTGCCTCGAGTGGCGATTAACTTTTGTAAGGAGGAAAGGCAACTTCACAACATGTGCGAGTTGCTACAAAACAGGGTTTCCTGTGAAACACAGAAAATGGTTGGTTTTGCTTTAAAATGGTAATAAACAACTTATTTTTTTAAAGACTGTCTTTAGCACCTAATGTTGGCGACTGAGGCAGTTAGCATTCCTAACTGTAAACATTTGCATCTGTGTCAAAAACTGACAGAAAGTACTCTATTAAGACGTCCAAACGGCTGCAAAAATGTGCAAAAACATGTTCCACAACAGGAAGGTGCTGAAAGACCAGAAGAAGAAACCACATCATATTCTGTACTCTGTTCAGCCTTCCTGTTATCTGCTAAATGTTGCTCTCTTACGTGGCATAAATTCCTCATAGAAGTGTAAAATCCAGTTTCCAATGAAGTAGCTTTTTTGAATCTTTGCGTTTCATTTTGAAACATATCGAATTTATAAAAAAAAAAAAAAAAACAAGAAGTCAGATTCTACTCACCAGCAGCATATGACTTGTTTGGTGCATCTCTACTATAAAGCTTAATGTTTTTTTTTTTTTTTTTAATTTCCATCGGTTTGTTTTGGTGTGCAACTGAATATATTGCCGTACCGACACGCACAGACGAAAGTAAATCCTACTATAAATTTGGAGCCAGCACCGGGTTAATGGAAGTTGAACCGTCTGCTCATGGTGTTTTACTTTCTAAACTGGGAATCCATTTGCTTTCAATTAGACATTCCTCCAATTAAACCTTTGGTTCTTCACACCAAGACACAATTATGTCGCGGGTTGCAACTCAGTGATCGGTTGAGACAAAACAAAGTTTTATTCTTTGCCATATCCGATAATGATTTTTTAAAAATTATTTTAGTGTCTTTAGTTGTTTTTATACATTTTTGTCATTGTAGCTTAAAGCCTACGTCTTACATTTCACCAAAAGGCTTGAGCACCATAAATGTCTTTCTTATATATATATACACACAGGTCACACTTTGTCAAGATCAGTTAACAGCAGTAATACATGTGTGTTACATTGAAGCCGAATTGTCTTCATGTGAATGCAAGTAAAGCAGACGTTTCAGACTATAGTTATTTCCCGAGTTTTATTGGTTAAACCTACTTTTGACTGAAATGTCAGAATTTTTTTCTTTTAAGATTTATGAAGAGGACAAGATGTTTTTTTTTTTTTAAGAGTATACCATTAGTGTCTTTCCAATGCTGTCTCAAGGCACCATATTCTTCAGCTCTATTAATCATTGCTGCAGAGATCCCAGAGCTTATTTCTTACACAGAAGACGGGACGCACTGCGAAGAAATTCTTTAAAGTTTCTTATGTGTCCTTGAGCAAGGCACAAAAGCTTTGTGCAGCTTTATACCCTACGACTAATCATTTATCTTCTGGACCGTTGATTTGTTGAAAATGATTAGCAAAATCAACGTCTCTACTGTCTTCAGCGCATTGGGTTTCCATAGACATGCCTGTGTTAAATATGCACTCAAAAAAACAGAAAAACAACCATCAATTAGGTGAAATTCCCTACGACAGACGCAATGTAGTCATCACAGCGACTCGATCCATGTTTGCGCCGCTGCATATTTGTATCTGTGCATATGTCTGTGACCAACCAACTCCCACACCGACTCTATTAATAAATGTATTATCCATTGTGACTCATTCCAACACCAACTCTGGCACACTGACTCATACAGTTCATACTCTTATCTGCAGAAGTTCTTTTTCTTTTGAATATAACTTATTTTCACCACGTGCAATACTTTGCTTCCTCATGAAGAATTAAAATAATGTTCGAGAACAAATTATTTTGTTACGGTAATTTGCAGCTGCTGATTTGGTAGCAGTTCAGCAGTCACGTGGTCAAATCGGACCCGGGTCCCTCCACAAGTTGAAACGACACAACTCATTAGACCTCAAAAGACCTTTGGACGCTTTTCTTACCATAAAGTGGAACTAATTTGTCAGTGCTTGTGGGGGTTCCTTCAGGCCACGATTGTACTTATCGTTCTTAACCCTAATTGTTCTGCAGTCATTAAGATTAAGAAGCCCTTGAGCTACGGCAATTTCTCTTTTACCGAAATGAAGTAATACTCTTTTGACTGGTACACTCATGCCACAACAGATGGGTTACCGCCTTCCGCAGTCTTAAACATGTTTTAATCATGTTGATTTGATATTAAGGGAAGTAGACAGGCATCTTGGTCCCGATTGCCACTTCTTTACTTTTTGTACTTCATTGTTCTCCTTGAAAAGAACAAACCTAAGAGCTTAACTGCAGCACAATAACCTAGCACAGATTCCCAGACATTACTAAATGCATACAGCTGTGTGCTGCTGATTCACGGAGATTAGAGGGGAAGAGTAATCCTATTATCATGTTTAATATCCCCCCATGTCTTCTATTACACTTGAAAAGAGCGGATTGATAAGCGTTAGCTTGTGTGAATGCTGAAACAGAGAAGTGGAAATTGTGAGCAGTGTGCCAACATTCTTCTTCTGCTTTTTTACATTTTTTTTCAAACAATTTCCCCAGCTACATGTTTGCTGTGTTTAATAATCAGTAGGATACCCTAAAGTCAAGATCTTACAAAAACTGACAACTAACGTAAATTACACAAATGTCATGTGTCTGTATTCCTGTCTGTAACTAATCAGCAACTTCCATGTGCTTAAGAGGACATGCAAAACAAAATTTAATTTGGATGTATTTAATAAAGTGCAATTAACTTTCCAATTAGAAGAGCTCCCATATTTAACTTTAGTCTTGGTGGTTTTGTATAAAATCTACCAAAAACTTCTGATATGATTGACCTCCACTTTGTATGTCTAAACAGCTGCTATGTTTAGCAGCTATTGTACCACATAATTATATGGTGTACCATATAATTTTCCATGTAGACATTATACAGTAATATCTATATGAAAAGACGTCACCCTATAATAGACTGTAGTTACACGTGGAGTCAGCCAGGGGGCGCTGTGAGAAAGTTGGAGTGAACATGAGACAAAAAAGTGGTAAAAATATGCAGACATAAGACTGACTCTCATAAATTATCAAAAATTGTTCATCAGAATTTTAATTTTGTATTTCAGTCCCTTTTATTAACACAATATAAGGTAATATAATTGATTTAAATGTCAAATTCGTCATCCAACAGCAAAAGTCATAAGGACTTCAGTAATAAGATCAAATTAGATGCGATTTATGTAAAATATTTCACATTTTCTCATATTCAAAAAAGAGAATTGTAATGAGAAATTGTACTATCTGGTAATAAAGTTATATGTTATTACCTGATAATAAAAATTTCGCACCACAGAACTCATGTCCATCTAATATGAGGAGCTATGAGGCAGCATTTATACTAAATTAATAATTAATGATCATTACACATTTTTTTGCAGAAGAACTCACAGGTGAATGCTCTTTGAGGGGTCAAGGTTTGGAAAACCCTGATCCAGAGCGTTAACTTTTACGTTATTTCATGTTTATTTGTAAACTTTTTAAAAACTGATTTGTGTAATAAAAAAAAAAATTCTGAAATTCTTGCAACTAACATTAAATAAAACTCTGCCAAGCATAACATGGGGAAAAAAAAGACGAAAAAAAAAACCCATCTACCCCTTAAGGCAATCATTTTCTTGTTTTTTCACTTGAAATTGGTTTAGCTTTTGTGACTATTTGCATGTGTGGCCCAGGGGCTAATGGTTTTCTGGCTATAGATAAGTGTATAGGACCCAAATGTCCATTAAAGTCGATGGAAAATCAATAGTTTTCACATGATGGACCTACACGTAGGCTCTAAAAGCATCCAAATGTTCTTTGATCTCAGTATTGGGGTTCATCTTTTGCCTCTCTAACCTTCAGCTGTCCTCCTCTTTCATGTCCCACTCTACTTCTTCACTCTCCATCCAGCTACACGTCATTTATTCGTCCCAGTCACACTCGAGCAAACCGCTGTTTGATATTTTTTGTCGTTCTTTATGATTTGTTAACGGCTCTCTTCCCGCTCTGGTCTTGATCCGACCCTCCCGTCCTCTTCCATCGTCAAAGTGTTTATTTCTGCTCACCGCTGAGTGTCCAGCAGCTAAACTTTATCAATAGACCTTTAGAATATATAGAAGGGCCAAAAGCATCAATGGCAGCTAAATTGCTTCATTTTGCAAACTCGCTCTCTCACACTCGCCGGCTCACGCACGAACACGCGTACCCACACACGCCTGCGAATGCACAAAACAATTACCCCTGAAGGTGGTGGCGGCGATGGCCTGACGCTTGGCACTTGCAGCTAAGTGTTGACCTATTGCCCCCGAGCCTGTGGCTGCCTCTTAATGACTTTACCTTCGTTCAGTTTCTATTCCTTTCTCCTCCTGTTCTCCCTTTTCACTCGCTCATCATCACATCACTTCCTGCCCTCGTCTTTTCATTCTGCCCGCACGGCGGCTTCGAGCAGTACCCGTTTTCGTCTCAAACAAAACGGCTCTAAAATACCGTTGAATTTATTTATGGAAATGTGTGCAACCTACTTGCAAATTGATTTTCTTTTTTTTTCCTTTTTGTTGGCACAATTTGTTCACAAGCTACAATGTATTTTAGGATTTTTTTTTTTATGCTAACGGTGCACATTTGTGAAGTTTTCCTGCTTTTCCCCCCCACCCCAATCAGAAATCTGAAAAGTGTGGCGCTGTCACGAAAGCATGTCTCTACAGCTTTTGCACATCCAAAAAACCTTCTAGAAATTCTTCTGAGTCAAAACCTGAGTCAACGTTGACATTTAGCCAAAAACAATCAACTGAATTCAGCTCTGGATACCAGTGACGTTCACAACACTTGATTAGCAGAAGCGTAAAAAAAAAAAAAAAAAAACTAAATCTGCCTCTTTGGACGAATCGTGTGAGGCCTTGATATTTATTGCCACATGTATTATAGATTGAGTCAGTTATATAGAGAATACCTGATGGATATCACTGCCTACCTTGGAGGCAGACTGCAAACATGTATCAGCTGGGTAAATATTGGATTGCTTGGTCAGGCACACATTGGTTGTCATGGTAACTGAATTATATGAGATGTAAGAAAAACATTATTTTTTATATCTATATATATATATATATATATGTAGAGTAAACTGGGTTAGAGGGAGCCTCTCTGTATGTGTTTGTCATATGAATATTAAGAAAATAAATCTTAAAGCAGTTAATTTAGAAGTCGTTTCTATGACAATTACTTCCAAGATTTACATTTGTTGCAGGGCCTTTCAGTCAAGGTCTTTCTTGAGGTGCGCATGTTTGTATTTTTCAACGTTTCTGGGCTCTGAAAACTTCCTTCCCCTCCCTGCGTACAGTAAAGACAGTGCAGGAAGTGGGTCAGGGCTACAGGGGCTGAACTGATGGAATTTCAAGGCGCTAACGCTGCTTTTCTTCAAGTCACTTGCCTCTTGATTAGCTTGGATGCTAAATGAGCACTAATGGCAAAGCAGGTGAAAACTGTTAAGCAACAAAATAAAACAAAACAACCTCTGGGCCTAGGCGGTAAAGCGGCGTAACGAGTGGATGTGGGGGGTAAGGTGGGGGGGCGGCACGGTTTGTTTGCATATTGCAATTTTGAAAAAAAAAAAGAAAATAAAAGCAGGATGAGCTGTGCCGAGACCCTCGGGGTGCAAAGACTGCCGGAGTTCTTTAAAAGCAAGCAACGGGAGCGAGGAGGCGAGGAGGGGAAGGATTGTGATGTTTGGAAATCATTTAAAAAAAGAGAAAAGCTGTTTCCTTTGCAACCACTCAACAATGTGGATATTTGGTTGTTTTAATGCCTAAAATAAATTCATAATCAGATGAGTTTTCAAGGTCCAGCTAGGGAGATAGGCCTGAAAGTCTTCAAATGCAATTGTATAAAAAGTCCAGATTCTTAGGTGAATGTGGAGCATTTAAAATATCCTGGGGAAAAAAAACAAACAAACAAAAAAAACAACACATTTTACACTTTGTGTGTAAATGTGTGACATAGAGAAGCATTTGTGACTCTTCAATCACACAACGATCCTAGAATTACA
This sequence comes from Girardinus metallicus, assembly GCA_903067095.1. Classification (NCBI taxonomy): domain Eukaryota; kingdom Metazoa; phylum Chordata; class Actinopteri; order Cyprinodontiformes; family Poeciliidae; genus Girardinus; species Girardinus metallicus. The sequence continues at coordinate 28,874 of CAEGAE010082925.1, read as the reverse complement.
ATTTCAAAGTTCTGTTTTTTTTTTTTTTTTTTTTTTTTTGTCCTGGACTGTAATGGCAAATACATAAAGTCATCATTTAACCATTCCTTGAACAAACATGGAGTTTAAACCTGTTTTGCATTGAGCCTTTTTGAAGAAAACGCGCTAAATTGACCTTATCTGAGCGTGAGTTAGTTTACCGTGACGTGACTATTTCTGTCCGTAGTTTAAACTTAACAGGAAGAAAGGAACTGCGCCTCTTTTTCTTCTGAGGCGGCGAAAAGTTCATGGTGACTGAGATAAAGGCATGAGAGATAAAAGCTTGGTCTCTGAAAATGTTCTTACTGCTGAGAATGAAAGTGTAGTTTATTTATGGCAACGAAAATCTATTTCAATCCAGTTCTTTTTTATATTATTACTATTATTTTTTTAAAATCCTGTCACATAATTCGCACAGGAAGGACAACAGGTGAGTGTGGCTTTGTAAGTCTGGGGTTGTTACAGAATTTAACAATAGCTTTGCATTTTTGTGTGTGTGTGTGTGTGCGTGTAGTTTATAATTCTCCTTGTGGTGCTCCTCATGGTTTCTCGTTTGTGCAGCATGTGGGAACGCTAATCAATAACCAATATAAAGCCTGTACCAATAACGCGAGGACATCTTCTATCTCTGAGGCCGACCTCTTATTAAAGTCAGGTTTTAGTTTATTGCAGTCGTGTTGCCTGGTTGAAGCTGCAAACTTTTAAATATTGTTTCTTTTTTTGCCGATTAATAAACAGATCAATGTTAATCATGTTTCTGAATGGATTTACAGTTACTTCAAAACTTAAGTAGGCCAAGTTTTCTTACAGATGCTGCTTTTGGATCTTTAAAACCACTCGGAACCAGGCAATTTGTGCATATGTGCAAGAAAACTGTAACGCTACTAGCATCGCAAAGCTGAAATTTACACAAAAATCCCACAGAAACTTTAAGGTGGAGTCTTAAATAGTCTATTGTAGAATTTATTTAATTTTTTTTTTTTGAATTGCACCTCTTTCATGGATGATGTGGAGAATTTATCCGTTCTCCATGCCGAGTTCTTGATGTATGAGGCTGAAGAAGAGTCGGTGAGTTGAATTCCATTTATTAATACCAAAATACAGCTGGTCCATTTCACATGCCACCTTTAGGAGCCAACAGACAAAATGGCATCCAACAAAAGTTTTCCATCCCCTTTGTTATTCTCTATCTAAGCTACGACCTAAAGAGGGTGTTCCCTAGTCTGTCATACCCTTTAACCCTTAGCTTTGAGGACGTTTCCTAACATTTCTTTTAGCTTTGCAACTAGCAAAGAGAGAGAAGGCAAAATTAAATTATTTATTCTCAACAATGACAATCTGGATTCTGAGAATAATTCCTCTAACCTTCGCCTGATGGTACGTTTGTCCCTTTAAACTGTCGTCGAGTTTCCACGAGTTTGACCTGGTTTAAGTGTCTGTGATTCCTCAACATGTCTGGTGTGTAGGTGTGTAATCTCATGTCACTCAGTCCTGGAAAAAAAAAACCCAAACAAAAACAAAAACTGGACTTTCTGCCTCAGACGGCCTCCACCGCAGAGGTTTGCTTAAAGTTTGAACTCGGGTTGAACTCACTTCATGAGAAGCTGTGTGATTATACAAGTTAGAGTTATTTAGTTTTTTTTCTTTGGGTTAACTATGCTTCTATGAGTTACGTTGCCAACAGTCACATCACTTAGTATAATAATCTGCTAATTAGTCATGTTAATACTTTAAATTCTTAATAACTCCTTTTCTTTTGTAATTGCAGGTAACCTGTAATTTGCAAGTTTTGTAATTTGTAATTTTGTAATTTGTAATTTTTGTAATTTGCAACCTGCAAATGGAGAATGTAACAGAGCAAAAAAGGGTTTTATTTGCAAATGGTTTTTGTTTTTCTCTAAATGACCACTTTCAGCTGAATGACAAAACACACAGGTTAGCAAAATACCTGTGTGTGGCAGGCGTCAACATGTGAAACAAGGAGAGTTAAGAGCACCAGTAACCTCTTGAATACATTTGCAGTTTTAAAGATTCAAAGATGATAAACGGGATGCGTGTATGTTGTTCTAATTTTTTAAGTTCACAGAAGGAAAAGACATTTACCTGGGAGGTAAAAGAAATAAAAAAAATGGTCTCACTTAGTAGTCAGATTATGTAGTATTTTTCTGTCCTACTATGTAGTTCACACACCCTCAGAAAAACACATCTTACATGGACTTGCCCAGGGTGGACCGGTAGCAACAGACGGGCCTTTCACCGCATCTCTTCTCTATCATTTAACACAGTTTTTTTTTTTTTTTTTTTTTTTTTTTAAATTCTGAATACCTTTCTGTATTTCTTGGCTTCATTTCTTTCTCTGCTCTTCTTTGTTTTCTGTGCGATGTTTGCTTTTAGGACTGCTGTCCGTCCGTCTCCTGTGGGACGCGACATGACTGGACAGGGCTACCTTCATCCTGCTCCAGTGTGTGTTTGTGTGCACGCACACCCCCACACACACTGTTTACACGCCCTTCAGACCGTGTCAATTTCCAAATTGTGTGTTTGTCCACGTGTCTGTCAATGTGGGCGTCTGTTAGTGTTGACAGCGCTGGCAACGAGCCCTTGGAACCATCTTTCTATGGTAGTGCGGCTGAGCGGTTTTCAGTGTATTATTTTCCTGTGTCTGTCTGTCTATATGTCTGTCTGTCTCAGCACGTGTTCTGTCAGATGTTAAACTCTGAAAGCGATGTCCAGACCACTCTTAACGTCAGACTGCTTTACTGTTCTCTCCCAGTCTGTCTTGTCACGCTTTTCTAAAATAAAACACAGGGACCGAACCCTCCGAAATGGATCCGAGTGAAGAAGAAGAAGAAGGAGGGAAAAAAAAAACCCTCTCTAAGGCTTCCTCTTTTTTTCCCCCCCACTACCATTTTATTCCCCATCCACCTCCTACTCTTCTGCTTTTTCATCTTCTCGTCCTTAAAACACTCCTCTCTATCTCTCTCTGTTTCTCACTCCATCTTCCCACCTTTCTGTTTCCACATCTCTGCATCCTTCTCTCCTTCCCACTTGGCATCTTCTCTCCTTTCCCTCCCCATTCACTCTTTTGATCCCTCTCTCTCTCTCTCTCTCTGAATCATTAATGCCTGCCATGTCATGATCTGTGTGGATGTGAGGGGAGTTTAGAATGATTATTCCTTCTCAGTGTATTCACTTGATCTCCCACTTGCCGCCGCCGTACACAGGCGGCAGCACGCTCCCCACTCCCAGCACATTTTGGCGTCGGATGACTCTCTAAAAGCTTCGAATTAGCTCGAGATTTCACAAACATGTTGGCAGGTGGTGCCGCTGTGCTGTTGCTCTCTTCACTCTGGAATCTTAGTTGTTAGTATCACCTCATTAGTGTTTTTCCCACAGAAAAAATACAACTACAAAAAATCTCTCACTAAAATACCAGACGGTGGAATTTTGGAGTTTCCTTTTGCATTATGTGAGCCTTGCCTCAATCACCTCCTCGTCTCACGGTATGCAAAAGGGAAAGGCAAATGTTTTCCGGGTGAACGTTTGGAATCACAGAAGTCCTCCTTGTCTTTTATGTGCACTTCAGCAAAAAGTGTGAAGTGCCTGGTGATACAGGCAGTGAGTTAGACTCACCAGTCCCTTTTTTGGCCAACGTCTTCTACTTTATTTTCATCGACCGGTAAACAGTAACGGCTCTTTTTTTTTTTTTTTTTTTCCTGTGTTATGACAGCAAAATAAACACTGTTTTTACCTTCATGTCCATTTAGATTAGAATAGATGCATGTAAGTTTCAAAATAGAACGTCGGGTAACACTTTATTTTGAAGGGATGTGCATAAGAGTGATATGACCTTGTCATAACTATATCACACCTGTTATGAACATGAAGGAGTCTGCATGAATGTCTGACTGTTGTCATGGCACTTTTAATGCAAAGTTGTACTGAAACTTGCATTAAAAATCCATTGAAAGTGTCGTTATTTACCGAATGGCACTTCATGACAGATGTTATGTCATCCATCCATTTCATATACACCTTTGTCCCTAGTGGGGTCAGGAGGGTTGCTGGTGCCTCTCTCCAGCTAACTTTCCGGGCGAGAGGCAGGGGTCACCCCCGACAGGTCGCCAGTCTGTCGCAGGGCAACACAGAGACGGACGGGACAAACGGACTGTGGGAGGAAGCCGGAGTACCCGGAGAGAACCCACGCATGCACAGGGAGAACATGCAAGCTCCGTGCAGAAAGACCCCGGGCCGGGAATCGAACCCAGAACCTTCTTGCTGCAAGGCAACAGCTCTACCAACTGTGCAGCTCATGTTATGTCATGTTTATTATTATTAGTTCGTGTCAGTCTTATGCGCACCCCTTCAAATAAAGTGTCTTTGAATGGTCCACATTTTACAATAAACAAATATGGCAAGAAGCTGTTTTTATTTAGTCAATATAAAATATTAAGTACAAATTTCATACCACAAACTCTTAAGGTGGTATGACAATTTAAAAAAAAAAAAAAAATCCTTGAATATCCTAATTATTATTATTTTTTTGCTTAGACGCGTTTATAGTTTTGTTTTAGATTTCACAAAATTGAAGACGAAGCGTCACTGGTCCCGCTGCTGCTTTGCAGCAAGAAGGTCCTGGGTTCAAGTCCCAGCTTGGGCTGCGTCTGCGTGGAGTTCGCATGTTCTCTCCGGGTACTCCGGCTTCCTCTGACAGCTCAAAAACATGACTGCTAGATTAATTGATCTCTCTTAGTTGCTTATTTGAAGCAACAAGATTTAGCAAAATAACTTTAGCTCAATCTGCAGCAAATTGTAAGTAGACGAAGAACGACCTGATCCTCCGAACTTCTCACATACTCCGTTAAACCTCTTATTCATAGGTCCAAAGTTTATTTCTCAACATGACTTACAAGTGAGTAACATTTCTTCACATTTCTTCTGCCTTTGATTATAAGCTGAAAGCAGCTGGTGGGGGGGAACATGGCAGAATAAAGGAATTTCACATCCAAAAGCAGCAGGGGGAAAAGAAAATAGCAGACTTTAAATATTTCTTCAATTATAAACAGCGCAAACATCATGCATTGATTTTACTTCACAATCGTATCTCCAGTCGTTTTAATTCTGAGGACTACTTCAGTGGCATTTACAGAACGATTTACGTTAGCTTTCTGCTTCTGAATAGCGAGGCGGCGCTGGAATAGTACGAATTATGCGTTGAAATCGGTAAACATCCATACACGGCTGAACTGAGGAAGCAAGCGTCTAAAACTCAGAGCGCAAAGCTTCCGTTTCTGAACACTTGACTTCCCCGGGTAGACCAGACCACAGTTGTTAGAAGCTGACATCTTGTTAATTTCATGCAACAATAATCTGAGTTACTATTCCTTCATTGTGAAATTATTACTATTATTTTTTTTTTTTAAATCAGTTGTTGCACACTTGAACATACACACGGGCTGGACAGGAAATTACAACACAAACGGAGCGAGGGTTGAATTGCACAGTAGCTTCCAGAGTAACAGCGAGAAGCTATTTTATGTTAATCTGGATTAAATTACTGACCATCGCCGAGGCCTGGACAACACTATCTCATGTATCTTCAAACTGATATTCCTTTTGTTCGTTGCAACATATGCAGCTACATGGTGGGTGACAATAAGGCCATCATTATCAACATGGATGTTAACAATAACAGGCTGAGCAACGCCGGGTCTAACATTGTTCTCTACATTTTCTTCGTCATTACTTTGTTTAGCTTTCTTTGGAAATTTAAAGGAAACCGTGGCAACACAAAGCAGGGAAAACAGTGGTTCTACTGTTGCAGTGTCCGGCGTAGAATTTGTGTATCAATCTAGCATTGATTGAAGTTTTCATGATCCATAGCGGTGTCTTGAAAACACACACACAATATATAATGGGTAGATTTATCAAAATGCTTCTTTGATAGAAGTGAAAAATTTACTTTAAATGTCCAGGTTCTGACATAAAAAGACGTAATCGACTTCATCACACAGGACACCGAGCGCAACAGTCGCTGCATGGGGGGGCTCTGAAGAAACGTCATTAAAGTCAAAGAACATTTTACACAAGAGAAGAAATGAAATAATAAAAAAAGTTGAATGAAAACAGAAAAAGAGAGTAAAGGAAGTAAAATAACAGAAGATGACAATAAGAAACTCGTGTTGATCGCCTTGTCCTCTGTTTTTTTTTTATTTTTTTTTATTTTACTAAAACTCTATATTTGATCTCTCTGTGTGAGTGTCTCTAAAGGCAAGTGTGTAGTTTCTGTTACGGCGTCAGATGTGTTTGTTTGACGGTTGATCCCCTCGTCCCACTCACTCCTCTTAAAGTTGTACGCAATGATTTCATAATCTTGTCAGTGTCTTTTGTTCGCATGTCAGTTGGATGTCAGCTTAATGTGTTACTTTTTAAAAACGGCCCGGGGGAAAACAGCTTTAGCGCTAATAGCTGCATTTTAAGGTGCCATCCATGAGGCGGGATGAGTGTGTGCATGCGCGTGTGTGTGTGTGCGTGTTCCAGCTGGATGAATGTTCGCCTGCCTGACTTCCTGTCTCTCTTCTCAATTAAGTTGCACATTTTTTTTTCTTTTTTTCCAGCTCGAGTCTCGAGAACCTTTTTGTTGTCAAACTTTCTATAATCCCTCACATGTTTTCTCCTGCGTGACTCGCAAGTGAAGCTAAAACCTTCCTTTTTTTTTTTTCTTTTTCTTCTGGTTTGTTGATCCTTCATCTTCATCTTTTAGAAAGTCTACCCATACATCAGAAACTAAGAAAAGCACGCACCACAAGTGGTTAGTGTGCTTTTTGCTCTTGCTGTATCCCAAATATCTCTCTCTCTCTCCTTTTTTTTTTTTTTTTTTTTTTTTTTTTAAATCAGTTTATCTCCAATCAAGAAGATCATTGTTGACGTCTGATTATAAAGATAAATGAGGAGGTTTTACATCATGAACCGCTGGACTGGATGTTATATATTGCAATCGATACATGTGGCAATTATTATGTAAAATCTTGAGGGAATTACAAGAATATAATGTAGTGAAGTGTATACCTGTATTTTCTTGATCAAATTCAAACGACACATAAAAGGTTGACCCTCAAGCTGAACTATATACGGCTTCAATTTGGGTAATTCTAGAGCAAAAGAAACTGAATCTAATCTAATAATATCTCTTTGTAGTTAAGCTAACATACACATAATTCCGACTCTTTCGAACAAAATAGTTTCCTCTCGGACTGGATTAGCTATTTTAGTGTTAGCGTATTTGGCTGCTAGCCTGCAGTAATTTTCCTTAAATTAGAATAAGCATTTTGTTTAGTTTTTTATTGTCAAACTTTTTGACAATAAATATATATATATATTTATTATATATTCGCGCTATATATATATATATATATATATATAGCGCGACCTTTTATGTTTCATCTATCCTGCGTTTCTGTATTCAGGTATTCTCTTATTGGTCTAATGTAACATTCCATTAGCTGCAAGTGAAAAAAGACACCAAGGTTTTGTAACATGAACCTCTGTAGTTAATTAGCGTTTTGTGTTTTACTTGCTAAATGAACTTTTCCAATAATACTCTGCTACGTTGGATGTGACTGTACTGACTTTTCAACATAAACAACGATTACTGCCTATGCTAATAGGCATATATGGTAATTTCTCATATAAAGTCGCAAAAGAAAATTAACATGCCGACTAATAACCTTGCCGCTATTTTTGATAGCTGGACAGAATCACCAGCTCCCCGCATAAACAAGCGGATATAAGATAATGGATTGATATGTTTTCTTTGGACATGCATTTTTATATTTTAGTTGGACGAGTTTTTTTTCTTGTAATATTCCACGGCAGCTATGTTCCAGTATGCTGAAAAATATACAGATATGTGATCATGCAGGCTTATGGGTTTTCTGTATTCATATTATGGACCAATACACTAACACAGAGAGATCAGATAAGATGCGTCAGATGTGAGAATGTAGATGACGAACTTAAATTGTGATGTTGCTTTCCTTGTTCAGTGGAGCTGTGAATGTTGAATCCTTGCGTGTTTTGGCTGCTGCATTTACAACACTGGCTCTAGAAGTAGCTTTGCTCACTAATTCAAAGGCCGTGGGGCGATGTGTTCTTCACAATGTGTGTAGTGATTTGCGAGCAGTGCTGCCGTGCACAGCACTACGACTTTGAGCATGGCTTTGACATACACTTGAGAAAACAATCTTTTTTTTAAAACAAAAAAAATGGCCTTTTTTTTTTCAAATTCAACAATCGCTCTGATTCCTATAGCTTACATCCACTTTTCAAAGCATATGGATTTTTCCTTTTTCCGGGGACAAAAGTTCCCAGCTGATTACTGCCCCTAGTGGTCAAAGAATTATTAGTTAAATCATTCCGTATGTAGGTTGAGGTTTCGGCATGCTGAAATTAGTTGTTCATTAGCCCAGACAGAGCCCCTGCACGAATGCCTGTGGTATAGAACTATTTTTTTTATTTTTTATTTTAAGTTTTGTTCTTTCAATGTCATTGGAAAGTAAGGCCGATGAGCAATAGGATAATGGCGATATTAAGATATTTGGAATGCTGTGTTGTTGTTGTTCTTGTGCAAATCTCTGAAATGTTCAAGCTAAGCAAACAAACCTTTTCCTTTGCCTTGGAACAAAAAGTTTGTTTTAGGTTCAGTTAAAATTTTATTCAAATAACAAGGTACAGAAAATAAGTTTACACATATATGTTTGCACTTATGTGCTGAAGCCTCCACCTACTTTCTGAATAATTTGTCACCACTAATTTTCTCAAATCCCCTTTAGGAGACACCAGCCAGCAGCCTGACCAGTTCAGTCTGACTTGGTTGGCGATAAATGACTTATGTAGTTTTGTTCACTACTTAGTATTAGTTACTCACAACTTATATTTTCATATTCTATCAGGATTTATTTATATTTTCATTGTTAGGCAAGCTGACTCCCAAGTGTTTCTCTCTTGCCAGTGCACAGGAGAACCTGAATAAAACAGGAACACATGGAAGACTTATCAGACTAACCCACATTTTATAAAAAGTCTCGCTCTTTTAATGTACCCACAGCACACACAACCCAGAGCTAAACGCACACACACGCACGCACACACACACCTTGCTCCAGTTGATTAAACCTGTCACATCAGACCTGTCAGACAAAGAAAGGGGGAAACTGTGGAACGTAATCAAAGAAGGAAAAAGAGGAAAATATGACAAACTGTCCTTCACATGTATTTGTGATTAAAGAGATCAGAGAGCCAAAGAAGGGTGGCGCAGACACACACTCCATCACAGCTCTGTGTGATGCTTAGGCAATGTAGGTATACGGGAACCCTTTGAGTATAAACTTATAAATAATAAAGTGGTGAAAAGGAAAAGAAGCAGTAAATAGTTGTGACAAGCAAATGCATCATTTGAATTGCAATCAGCTCCATCTATCACACCTCAGCTGTTTATTTCAAATATGTAGCTCAACAAATAAATAGAGCTGTGCAGCTTTTTTTTTTTTTTTTTTTGCTTTTTTTTAAAAAGGGAAACAAAACCAGAAATGTGTTTATGCAAAACAAATTTTACTGTACTGGCTACATTAAGAATCAAAAAGAACGGTCTTTTTCTTTTTTTGTCTTTTAACCCGAATATTAAATTTATGTTACTAAATATGACTTAGCTAGAAAAATTAGCAAAACTTTAGCAATTCAAATGTGTATTTAGTTTTATGTGGTCAGATTTCGACTAACCATCAAACTAACTAAACATGTGGCGAAAGTGTACGGCTGACTGACAGTTTTCTGAGTGACGAATTCTCTTTTCTTTTTGCATAAAGAATTTACGGTCAACGTTACGGATCCATCCCATTTCGTTGTCTGTCTTCTTCAAATGTTGTGGTGGCGACGGCGAATAGCCGTGTGTTACTTTCAAACATGCAAGGTACTGGCAGAAACCCATAACCAGAGGTGTGTGAATGGCCAAACAAGATTAGTGTGTTGGTCAGCTGTGTGTCTCCCGAGTCGACGAAACAGCGCTGCCTTACACTGTGAACAAACTGAACTGAATTCAAACTCAAAAGTTTACCGTTTCAAAACCTCAGACACTGCTATCTAAGCAACTTCAACTAGTATATATTTTCTCAGAAATGTATTTTTTTTTAGACACTTTTTTTGCTCTAGTGACTTGTTCCTGGTTTTGCCATGGTGAGTCACATTTCTGTGCACGTGTCCTGACTTTTTCTTTGTGTTAACTTCCCACCTTCAATTAATCTTCTGGATGCATCTGAGGTAATGAATTGTAGTTTGGGGCTTGCCATGCATTTTTTTGACTTGGGAAACTCTGTCATGGCCTCTCCTCGTGTCCCAGAACCAACCAGGGTTTCCAACAGTGCCTGGCACATGGCATGGCTGGGTATGCAGCAGAGCAGCCTTTATGGCCTTAGCACATTGCCATTAATGCAATGTGCTAATGTGCTTCCATGCTTATGTTCCTGCACACACACATGCACACCCACACAACACTTTTACCAACTCAAGCTGTGTTTCTCTGGAGACTAATGGGTTGTGTTCCTAGAAAGACACAACTACTTAAGAACTGGTTAGGGGCTGAACGCAGATGGTTTGTGTGTGCGGGTGTGCGGGGGTGTGCGTGTTTGTGTGCGTGTATGCGACTGTTTGTGTGGACTTCTATATTGGTGCTTGAAACTGATAGGAAGACAAACATATTTGAATTATGCTGTTTGTTACTCTTGTGTTTCTGTACAGACTTCCAGATGAGGATCAGTCTTTTGATAACCATTCAGCTGAAGGTTGTCCTTTAGTCTCTGTTCAGATTCAAAGGGTTCAGAAAAGTCTCTGTGTTTGACTAGTTGTAATATGATTGGTAACTGAGTTATTAATTCATTAAAAAATTATGATTAAATGCAGTTACTGTGTGCAGTTTAGTGATACAAATCACATTTCTCTTTTTTGACTGATGTCCTGAAGAAGCATATCTCAAACAGGAATGTTTTTCAAGAGCATTATTTGTGTGTGTGCGTGTGTGTGTGTGTGTGGGGGTGCGCGGGTGTGTGTGTGTGTGTGTGTGAGACTATGATAAATAGTTCTTTAATCTCACTTTTATTGTTATCACAATATCACCACAAAATATTGCGATTAAACTTTAAGTCCATATTCCCCACCCCGATTGTACCGTCCTTTCTATTCCCTTTGCGAGCATATTGATAGTTGAAACATTTTCTAAATACATTTAGGGCTAAAATATGGGCTAAAATATGTAACCGTACTCTAGCGAGGCGGCCACAAATCGGCTCCATGAGACTCGAATGTTTAATAGGGAGCAGAAACTGGGACCAGCTGTAAAGTTGCTAACCTCTCTCTGCGTCGATGCCTGCTAAGCTCTCGTCATAACCGGCTGCTAAAAGAGCAGAGACAGGCTGATGGCAGTGAGGCGTGAAGAAAATCTGCCCAGACATAGAGCAGGAGCAGCAGCCTTTATCATTGCTGCCTCTACAGAGCGTATGACTCTGGATTAGCCCATCTCCAGGTAATGTAAAGTGTCTTACATGCCTGTAGGCGAGTAATTCGGTGGCGCGGATCTAGTTTGCAACCATCTGTTGCAGTCTGCAAAAGAAAACTGGTGCAGATTTAACACAAAAACAGTTATTTGGTAACTCAAGATTATGAATTTTTTTTTTTTTTTTTGAGAGGGCTGCAGTTGGTAGCACCGTTGCATTGCAGCACGGAGGTTCTGGGTTCGATTCCCGGCCCGGGGTCTTTCTGCACAGAGTTTGCATGTTCTCCCTGTGCGTTGTGGGTTCTCTCCGGGTACTCTGGCTTCCTCCCACAATCCAAAAACATGACTGTCAGGTTGATTGGTCTTTCTAAATTCTCCCTAGGTCTCTGTGTTGCCCTGCGACAGACTGGCAACCTGTCGATGGTGAACCCCCGCCTCTCGCCCGTAAAGTTAGCTGGAGAGAGGCACCAGCAGCCCTCCCAACCCCACTAGGGACAAGGGTGTTAGAAAATGGATGGATGGATGTTTCATTGCATCAGTTCTCTGCTGATTGCTTCCTATTTGAATTTATATTAAAACCTGAACACTTACGCTACAAGTACGGCCCGTGTGTTCAGTTTGCATTTCTTTCCTTGTTTACAGCATTTCTTGGGGTTATCCAGCGTCTTCCCGTGGACTGCAGACATGCAAGTCAAGTGAATTAGAGGGAATGAATTGCCCATAGGTGTGAGTTGGAGTGTGAAGGATTTTCTGCTCCTGCGTGTTCAATGCGACAGACGACAGGAAGCCTGTCCTGGGAGTGTTTGTGTCTTTCATCCAGTGCATGCTTGGGTGAACTCCAAAATTCCTGTGACCTTGAGCAAGAGCTAGCAGGAAAAAAAGGGGGTTTAATTGACGGCGTATATTTGCTTCTGCTTTTCGTTTCCTAACACATTTTGGTGGGCACTTTTAGTTACCTTAATCTAATATTCATGGAAATAAAGCCCAGACTAACACTTCGGCTTCCCAAGGGCAGTTTTAACCAGGTAATAAAGACACAAAACAGCTGCTATTCTACTAAATTAAAAAATAAAGACCAACTGTCACGCGCATAAGAGGAAATAGCCAGATCTTGATATTTGTGCCTGTCTGGAGGATAAGGCCTGAAGCAGTAATACTTCCCAGCTCTAAATGTATGGCCCTTTTAGAGACATAATTACCGCGACTCCCACACTTTCTATGATGGCCAGGAGAAAAATGTGACAGACATAAAAGAAAAAGCTAAGTTTCATTCTTAAGTTGTCAAATACTGCCACACGGTTACAACCACCTGTCAACACAAACGAACACACAAGCCTTTCTGGCTGACATTGGATGATGTCATTGTGAAGAGAAGCGGTGGTTTTAAGACCATCTTAATAAAAAAACATTGTATGTCTTTATACATTGAGCGTTTGAAACGGATTGTAGACTTTAAAAATCTGTCTTTCTTAAATGCGCCAACTTTGCGTCTAATTTTCGGTCATACGTAAGATCAAATTATGCTTTAACTTTAATGGCCAGCCAGTTTACATAGTCTGTCAGACAATCTGCTTTTATGATTTAATGTATTTAACGCGCTTTGCTTAATATAAATGTTATTTATACATTTATGGACATTTTAAACATTAAACACGTGTTTAAAGGATATGGATTGGTAAACAAGCGGAACCTGATTCCTATTTCCTGAAGACAAAGTGATTATTATAACATTAAAGCTGCACTATAACATTTACAAAAATAGTTCCTTTTTTACATATTTTCTTGAAACTGTCACCATGTTGTGACCGTATAATACGAGATAATCTGTGAAAAGATTGAGCTCCTCCACCTTCTTCCTATGTTACCGTCTGAAGAAATGCTCCACTGCGGTCAAAAGCAACCAATCAGAGCCAGGAGGAGTGTCTTAGCACTGTCAATCAACTTGTGTATGCGCTGCTGAATGTGTTAATGGCGGAGAAACAACTTACCATCCCAGGAAAACTGTTTAGCTATGCTATAGCCTGAGCATTCATGGCAGCGTCTGTTGTGGAGAAAAAGCATGATCGACCGTCCTCCGGGCTCTGATTGGTTGTTTTTGTATTGTTCAGATGAGAGCAAGTCCAGGCAGAGGAGCTCGATTTATTTACTTATTTTCTGATTATCTGCCTCAGACCATGCTGTCAGTGATAGTTTTAAGAAATATGTTAAAAAAGATTTTTTTAAAAATAGAAGTCACAGAGATCAAAGATATGAAATGTTTCATTCAGTAGCCTTACGTTGAAGTCAGCCTAACGTCACAATAACAAATAGTCTTGACTTCGACTTTCGCTCTGAGAACTTCAGACTTGTCTTGAACTCCAGGTAAGCTGGGTGTGAAAGCTGACCAGTAAGTAAGCCACAGACCATTACCGTTACAGTGATGCTTGCTTAAAGGGTGTGCATCTCATTAGCTAGCCGGGCTCATTAACCATGAGCTAACAGTGGTTAAAATCAATCTGGTCATGTTAGCAGGTTCAAGTAAACGACACAAACTGACAGATTCAAAACCAACTGTGTACTGAAAAGCATCGGATTATTTTACGTGACTGGCAAACAGAAACAGCAGAGTCGGTGTTCTGGATGGGGCGTTTTGAGCAGCTGTGCACATTTTTGTAACTTCCCAAGCAATGGATGCTTCCCAAGGAGAAAAACACCTACAACTCTGTGAGGTCAAACTGTGTAATTAAGCATTCATATTCATTTTATGCTTAATTCGTTAATATTGATGAAAATATACTGCTTATAAGTGAGATAATCTGCTAGTGGAACGAGACCTTTTGACTTGCGTATAAGGAATGACTAACTTAAAACACGTTTTACAACAATCAACAAAAGTGAGTGTTGTTATTGCTTTCATTCATCAGTTAGGGATTTGGTTTGGTTTCATGTTGTTTAAGAAATCTACATGGTGAATACATTTGTCACACAATGTAACTTAACTTTCAAAAACGTCACTGTAAAGCAACTTTTTTTTTTTTTATCCCGCTGCTTAAAAATAAAGCGTGTCCGTGAGATTAAATTCCCGACTGTCTCTGTTATCTTTCAACACAAAATGTGGCAGGGACTGATAATTAACCTCCTCCCCATCCTCCTTATTAAATTAACAGTGGATGGTGTTTTGAAAGAAAATGTGGTCGCATCAGAGTTCACGGAGGGAGGTATGGGATGGTAAAGGAAGAACATCTGGCGAGAGAATACACCTACTGAGACCCGGAAAGGTTTATAGGGCTACAGTGAGTAACACACACACACACACGCACACGCACCCATGCACACGCAGACAACCACATGCATACAATCGTACACATACATTAACAAACTTTAATCAAAAGAACAAGAATTCGATGGACACAGTTCGTGCAAGTATCAGCCTAATGCAGTGGTTCCCAGACCCACTGCATTAGGAAACAACTGGCCCCCCCAGTTGTTTCCAAACATTTTCTGGGCCCCCCTATGGATTACAAATAGGGAGAGTTAGACTCTGGCTGTCTGGTTGAACGATGTGTGTGAGCAGGGGGAGGGGGATAGAGAGATTCTTAGAGACTCCCTGTAATATTCTTCCATCCACTCAAACACCGCTCCCCTGCCTCCCCTCCACCGTTCATCGTTGTTTTGTTTTTTTCCCATTCATCCATACCGTTTCTCGCGCCCCCCCCCTGCAGTGGCACGCCGCCACCCCTAGGGGGCGCGGCCCACAGTTTGGGAACCTCTGGCCTAATGGTACAAAGAAAACTGCAACAACATAAACCTCATTATATATCCGTAAAATAAGATACGACTGCAAATTTGCATGTCTATTGATGTTTGTGACAAGGTGACGAAGCTCATATTGCGGTTCTGATAACAAAGATGAGACATTATTCACCGTAGCATCATTTTCCACAGAGAAATCCGTGCATACAACATTCTGCATTTAAATGTGAAAATGCAGAGAAGGATGAAAGGAATACTCAGCATGTTATTGCCATTAAAAAGCAATTTGTAAAATGGCTTAATCAACAAATAATGAAAAAACTAAATAATGAAAAAGTTAATGGCAGCTCTAACTAGCACGTAACATCAATTTAAAATTCTTTGTGTGCCTAGCTTTGTTTTAAACCATCAAGAATGCTCTCCTGCTAAGCATTCCCTCCCTCGTGGAGACAGGAACAAGCTTGTTATTCGAATTTGTCAGTTGTTGTTTCAGACGCCCGAACTGCCATCTCTTCCCTGGACTTTGTCATTAGTGTTGTGCTGTAGTGCTCAGCTTTCAGCGAATTCTTCACATTTGAAGAGCTCTTGATAGCCCATAGACAGTTACTGTCACCAAGGCCCAATTTGGATGTCACTGTGATATTGTGCTTGTCATTTTGGCTCCTGACTTTAAAATAATCCTCACAAATCCCTGAACTAAAAGTTATCCTCTTGTTAGTCAGGCTATACTTACAAACCAATATACCTGCAGTGTCCCAAACACAACAAATTTGTGTTTTATATTTAGACAGACAGACTCATTTTTAACAGAAGCAAAAGAGAAGGAAAGACAAGTTGTTCTCTCTATGTCACTCTACGTCTTTCGTCTGAATTGCACTGTCAGGTATGTGGCCATATAAAAATAATGCTTCCAAATCGTCTTCTCACGCATTTCTATGCATGAGATGATGCTGTACCGTACACAGTTTGAACACACCCCGCCATGGATTTTATAAGACATGTCAAAAGCTTCCCAGCTCTCTCACACATCATGGATATCAGACTTGTCCACCACTGTTCCAGCATCAGTGCTACTTCAAGTCAGACTTCATGTCCCAACTATGACCCAATAATAACATCGTCTAATCTCACACTGCGCTGTGCAGACACCAGTGGATGTGACATGGTTAAGCGGTGAAAGGACTGCCACATTGTGACACAATTCTGCTGCAGTACAGACTGTGGTATTGGGTAACTCAACAGTATGGAGCAAACAGCACAACAGTAAATTTAAAGTAAGCGTTAGTGTTAACTGTCAGGATTTGGGCTTGTTTGAGTTTGGTTTCGGATTTTTGTCATTTTTGGTGCTCCTTAGTTTTTGTTTTATTATTATTATTATTATTATTATTATTATTATTATTATTATTATTCAGTTCCACGTTCTTTCCCACTTCTGTTCGTCCTCAGTGATTCCAGTTATGTTTTATCTTGTTTCTAGTTATTTTCTGTTCTTCTAGTTTATCATGTTTCTTCAGTGTAAGTTATTCCTACTGTTAGTATTATTTCCTGTTCCCCTGTGCCACTTGCGCCTGCTCTACTACTCACATCTGTAATCCATTAGCTCATCAGCCCAGGTCCATTGTTCCCACTATCAACCTCCCAGTATTTAGGCTCCTCATTCTCACTCATAACTCACCGGTTTGTCTTGTTACTTATGTTTCCATTTTTGGCTTCCCCAGACTTTTTATGAGTTTGATTCTTTTATTGTTTTCATTACAACCCTCAAAAGAACTGTTTAGTCTCTCACCTGCTGCAGTTGGGTCCATTGAATACACATGACATGACATTAACACCCTTGTTAGAATCATGCTCTCAAGGACGAGAGTGTAATATGAGGAAATTGGGAACGCTGCTCATGGCTTAGAAAAATAGAGAGAGAGAGAAAGAGAGGAAAAAAAACAACTTTCAATATATTTTCCCCAAAAAATTTCTAACACAGCTTTTTATTTGCTGTAGGTCATGTTTGGTCATTTGAGTGTAATTTAGGTGTTCATAAGCCTGCCGAACTGAACAATCACACTACTAGAGATCTTATATTTCTTTCATGACAAAAGATTTTTCCTAAGACCACCAATAACCGCATAGTTCGTGAACCAGTGGCAGAACCTGCCACTTTACTTTCACACTGCTGAGTTCATAGTCTTTTAAATCCCTTGTTGAGATGCCATCCATCCGTGGCAGAGCCGGCTGCCCATCAAAGGCAATACAAACACAAAGGAGACACAGGAAAAACTCCAAAACACACGGAACTTTCAAATGTAAATCTATTTGGTTATGTACTATGTTATATATGTATGCTTGTACATATATAACATAATTACATAGAGGGTGGTGGGCACATCAATCACTTAGGATCTAATGCGTCTCACACATCATTGTGCTCGGTCATTATTTGCTCCAAGGTTATATCAGCAAGTGACATGCAGAAACTAAATTGGCCAAACTATTTCTTTCGCCTGCAGCTGTGAAAATCTCCCAGGCCAGCCTTCAGTGGGCAGAGAGGCTGTAATGAAAAGCCGGAGGGAGGCCCCAGAAAGTCCAGACGAAGCTCTTGTCATTTTCGACTGCATAGGTCTGAACTAATAGCTTGCTCTGTCCCCCTGCAGATTTTCTTCGCTTTTTAAAATATTTTGGCACTGATAAGAATTACGGCGAACATAATGACGAAGCGCTATTTTTCTCTAAATGAACCAGACACCAATAATAAAAAGACAGGCAAACAAAAACTGAGGAGTCTGAGGGCCACACCTATACAGAACAAAATCAGAAACTGAACTCGATTTAACAAGAAGTCTCAAAAACCTGCCACAGTTTGTGCTTACCGAAATGTATGATGTGTATCTAGACGGAGCAGTTTGTACAAAAACAAAGAGTATAGGGCCTTGATTACGTTACTCAGGATAATTATACATTGGTGTGTTTATTCAGACATTAAGGCAAAAATACCTGAAAAGTTAAATACCGTCTTGGCCATTCAGCTCTTTTAAAAATGTCACAGGAATACCAAGGGCAACTTCACTAAGCTCTTTGTGAACTCTACCACATTTACCTTTTCTTCTAAGGAATTACATTCGCCAGGACACTGCTGAAGTTTACTTGCAACATTGTCGAGACAAATTGTGTCAGATACAGTTGAACAAAAACAAAAAACCACCATTGCGTTGCGTTGTGGTGTACGCTCAATGCATAAACCAAAGTAGACGAGCATAAAAAAGGGATGCTACGTCGTTGTTCCCTAAAAGTCTCAATTTGCTAAGTGCCCACACAAAAAAGCAAGAATGATGATAAAATGCTCGTTAAGAAAACTATGATGCAGTAAAGTGACTTTTCCGAGAGTTGTGGAGTTCAGTGATCTTGTTCTGCACATGTTCTTACATTTCTAGTGATTGGGTTTTAGATTCGTGAGAATTTGTTGTTTTTTGGCGATTCCTTGTCCGCTTCGTGCGGTCGTGAAGTTGTCAGATCTGCATCTGTCAGTAATCATGCCTGAGTGTGGCTGATGAATCTGTACCAACACGATTAATGTAATGATGACAGATATTTCATTATTTATCAAAGAGGGTAATTATATTTGACATAAGCTGTAAGGTTAGATAGAATTAATGAACAAATAAAATTAGGATTTGAAAACAGCTTCCTGTATTTACTTTATTTATCTTTGTCTGATATTGCAGTTTGTTTAATCTTGTTTAGGGTACAAACAAAACGCCCCTAACAGGACTCTGGGGGGCGTCTGAACTTTAATATCTTGTCTGTCTGTTACAAGGGCATCTGTGGAATTAAAATCAATCAGAAAATTGATAGAAGTACACTGTATTAAATATATTGGACTCAATGTTAATATTAAAACCGGTATTGCCTGCACATGTATTGAATTTCTTTTAGAACGTGATTGGAAATTGGCACACAGAATTATTTATACCCTTCTGAAAAAATTCTGGACAAGCCTTTGCCTTTACGTCAAACAAAACGCATAGTTTATGATCAGCTGTTGGCATGTTCACACCAATTTTTATTATTCTAATTTGCCTTTTCTTTTTTATATACAGATTTGTTACCTTTGTTAAACATTGACCTTTCTGTAAAATAAAAAAAAAGAATTTTAATTATCCCTAAAAATTTTGCTAATACTGCATTACTCTCGTGAAGTTAATGCCGTGCATCGTCTCATCTTGTGAGTTGTACAGTATGCAATATTGTGTGCTTAAAGTTAAAAAAAAAAAATGGTTGAAGGAAAATATGGGAAAATTCTTTTTTTTTTTTATTCTTTACACCTGTTGTTTGTTTTTGTGCAACATGGTTTTCACTTGATGTAGTGAGTCAGTACCTGTCCGACTTGTTTATCTATGTCTCTGTTTTACCTGTCTGGTCCTATATATCGTTTCTCGTGCTCTGTGCTTCATTTTCATGTCCGGGAAAAAAAACTGGAAAAAAAAAAGAGCTCCACCACATCGTGACAATATTCTGGTGACAGAAACTGAACAATCACAGCCCACTAACAATGCCCTGTAGTAAGCCCTCGGAGATGCTCTAACAGGTCTTCTTTTGGTTCAAAATGCGCCCGTGTTTTCAGTTCACATAACAAACCCTGGCTTTAGTGCCATTCATCCTTCGCCATCCATCCCGCTGGTCTACTTTCGGTCCCTTGTCAGATTAGTTTCACTCTGTTTGTCCAATTTCATTTCAGGTGAACAGTGATTTCGCTGCCCTCGGCTCACAGCGAGTGGCACAAAAGTGAGAAACTGTCCACTCTGTGACCATCTGCGCAATTTATAGGAAACGATCATTTTCTTGTGACCTGCGGCATATGACGGGAGTAGAGAGCTGTCAAAATTAGATTTTTTTTTTTTTTTTTTTTTTTTTTTTTGTGCAGGGAGATGAGTTTGGCTTTAAAAGGTCTCCATAATTTTTAAATTAATAACCAAGGTTGTTCCTGATCTGATAGGTCTGTCTTTTTTTTTGGTTTTGCAGAAAGATGTGATTGTCTTTAATGACATTTAATTCGTTTCAGCTCCAGTTTAACAATGCAGCACTGCTCTGCAACAATTGCCATCTAAATGGAACTTTACAGGAAAAAACAAATCCAATTCTTCTAAAATTATATTGAATCCAACTGAACTAAATTTAAATGAATGCTAATCTAATTGTAAAGTCAGAATTAGGTTAAACTCCATACATGTAGCCCTAGCACTAACTAATTCAGAAAAATTGATTTAATCAATTGGCTAGTTTTTCTGTTTTTGGAGATTTCATTTTTGGAAAGTTTAGATTTTTTTTTTTTTTTTTCAGCAATGCATTCTTAGGTCTCAGAATGATGTTAGCCCAACCAAGAACTGCCACCTTGTTTGACAGGCGTGTTTTACGGCTTGTATTAATTCAGGTCAACTCAAAGTAAGAAAGCCTGAAATAAGACATTTTTTATATATATTTTTTGTCATTACTAATGTTTTTAAGGAAAGAAATGAGGGGAGAGGGCATGAAAGTGATCAAAAATTGAATTTGGTATAAAAAATAAAAAACAAATCTGTGATTTTATTTTTAAGCCCTATGCAGCATGATTTTCAGTTAAGATACAATATATTAAATGTTAGAAGCTTGTTAAACCTGACCCTTTATGGTAATAAAGTCTAAATTTGCTCAGCCTTTAAGCTCTGTGTGCTGTGATAGTTACTTTCTCAGCCAACAGGCTCAGAACATCAGGTATGTTTGATAGACATCCCATACCTCTGGTCAAGTTGATACCAGGTCTCCTGATCCAGAGAAAAGTCCCACACTTTTCTCTGGATCACAGCATATCGTCTGTGTTTTCACTTCTACTGTAAAGCATGTTCTGGTTTTCTGACCTGTGAAAGGTGCTATGAATAAAATGTACTCATCTGCTAAGAGACAGCTGAAAGGTACTTAGTTTATTCAGTCCACACACTCGAGCACAACGCATCTGGTGCTTTTTCTTCTTTTTTTTTTCTTTCTCCGATTTGTGTTGGATTTTTATGTATTGGTCTTCGGGCTAGACATTGTAACTATTAATCAATGTCATCGTTATGGTTTATACCTTCGGTAAAAATTATGCCTGATTCCAGCGAGCACTCGAAGCAAACTATGAGTGTTATGCTGTCAGACTTTTTTAATGTGGATGAATACTGAAAAGGCAGTAGAGCTGCCAATTTTGCATCTATTTCAAGACACTTTTTTTTCCAGCTCACAGCGCTTATCTGCATAAATTAAGAATTTTCCAAACATAAAATATACATCTGCACACTTTCCTCAAGTACTGTAGATTCTAACCAGTGTCTGACGTCGCATAAATTACTACCTCGAAAGAAGATTGTGAACTCTTCGCAACTGAATCTGCCATTTCAACGCATCTGCATCCTTCTTCGATGCGGATCGTGGCAACATGATAAAATGTCAAAATCCATTTTCCAAGTTTTGGCTGGCGTGTGCGGCTGCTAACTTTTTCATGCGTCCAGTTCCCTCCAGAAACTCCCTGAGCAGTACATTCTCGATAAAACAGTGGTGTGATGAAATATTGAGCTGCTCATGTGGACGAGTCGTCTTTGTGAACAGGACAGACAGTCGTGCAGATCTGCAGAATCACGCTGATCTACCCTGAAGGATTTCTCGCAAAGTGATTGGGCCTGTGCAGAAACATGTTCCGTCAAATGTTCGACACCCAACACAAAGCAATGAGATACATTTCAAATGAACCACAAAACACGAGAGTCGGCAATAAAAGTATATCTCTGTGTTTTGTCACTGGAACTTACAGTTTAAGTGATTTTTAATTGCACTTGACAAGCGCATACTGTCTACTGTGTCAAGAGTCATGTAATATCCAATCAGCCAAAGCAAAAGAGCGTGAGCATGAATGAGGTAGAACAAGGTTACAGCTTGTGTATTGCACATTTAAAATCAATTCATGTATGAAAGCTACAGCTGTAGCTGCCAAAGACAGCATATATTATTAACTAGCTAGAGGCACACAATGAATACTAGATGACTATTAGGCATTAGAGGAGTTGGGAATGTGATGAGAAATAATATAGTGCGAAAGTTTAGCTATGCTCAAAAAGGCATCGCATGGTTCAACTCATCCCACTTTTGAGTAAGTGAATTATTCAAAACAGAATCTTTTATTGTATGGAGTCTTTGGTAAATCCAATGAAAAAGAAAATGCCTTGTGTGTTTTAATAATGTTTCATTACCTATATCCTTGACAGAGATTGGTAAATTTGATAAACTCGACGGATCCAGAATGGTTTATTTGCATTTTTCCAATGATGCGAATCCATTGTTGGATTTGCATTATTCAACAATCTGCTAGGACCAGCAGTGAATTTGAGCTGCGTTTGACCAGTGTAAATGTCATTATTAGTTGAAGAATTGTGCAATAATATGGCATTAGAACCCTGGAAAAACGCTGGTGGCAGAAATAGCTAACATATAACAACATAGTAAGACATAAAAATAGTGACTTGGAAAAATTTTTTATGGCATTAGGAACATTTTGTTCCTGGGTGCTGATAATTTTGCTTCTTTACCTTTCCATATGTTTGAATTTTTAAATGTTTCTTATAGTAAGTAATTGAAAGAAGTTGGACATGTTTTTCAACACTAAAAATATAAAGTAATTTTCTACGATTTATTATAGTCTGCTGTAAAGAAATGCTGTAGTGTAATCGTTATCAAAAGCAGAAATGCTCAGGGTTATTTTGTGTGAGGACTGGATCAGTAATTACAACCAACATAAAGGCAGCCTAATATGCAATATTCTGAAAATATTGTACAATTTAAGGGAATTATACACTGTATTTCGCCTTTTTAAAGATTCAGAAATATTATCAGAAATATTTAACCATTCTTTAACCATTACAAATACTCTGAGGTACAATGAAGAATTGCCTGAACATAAACTGGTTTGTTTCCAGCCATGGAAGTAGAAGGGGAACAGATAGCAATATGCCAATAACAAATGGGGTCGTGAACTGACAAAGGAGACCTTTTGCTTCTGTAACTGGGACAAATGGTACAAAAACGTGCTTGAAAGAAATAGAGGCAACAATTTTGGGTTCAGCGTATTGCCGGGGTCTTTCTGTTTGGAGTTTCTGTATGCTCTCTTTATGCAAACATGGGTTTTCATTCCATTGACTCCAGGGCATGTTGGGTTGATCTGACTTTGTAGTTCCTTGAACTGTGTTTTCCCTGCGACACACTGGTGATGTGTCCAATGTGAACCGCTCCCCCTGCCTACAGAACTTAAAGGCGTGTCTGAGTTATTAGGAGGTATAATTCGGGCAAAACAATCACAACTTTGCATTTCAGCGAGTCAAAGTGTGATGAATTGTTAAATTACTCCTTGATTTCTTGTTTTCCCGTGATATAACTACGTTTTGACACGGAGGCTAACATCGGGGTGCAAATAAAATTTTATTTATTACTCCCCTGATAAGAATAAAGGTTGAAGTTTTTGAAAAATAACTTCCACCCGTGAATGCTGATTCGAATGCGTTCGTGAACAACACGGCATGACGTGTACTCAGGTAAACAAAGCGGGATTCTTCTTAGATTGCTTGTTAAGCTGCAAAACCTTCCCACGTGCCCATCATCATTTGTTCCGTCTAAGCAGGCACAGCTGCGCAGTGGGATGGCAATGTCAAAACACAGATGACTTTGTTATCAAAGCGCTGACATGATGTAATGCAGCGCGACTGTCTGTCAGTGAACTGCGTCTGTCTGGGCAAAAACGGATCAAAGCCGGTGACAGACGGCGCCGCTGGCCTCTGCGAATCCAGCACGGATGGTACTTAATGACTGCATGGTGCGTTTCATTTACAGATGGTGGACAGAAGCCTTTGCACTTGACGGAGACGAAAGAAAAGTCATTTTGTCCAAGCAAAGCATTTCTGATTTAGTTGCTGAAAGAGGACTATAAATGAGTTGCTCACAGCACCGCTTCATCCCTTCAATGATAAGAGAATATTGACTGGACGGCTGCTGTAAACTCAATAATTGTAATATATTTACTGAATGAAATAGCCCATATGTCATTATGTTCAAATCAAGAAGGAAAGGATGGGACAAAAGAGGCTATTACACATTGAAAGCGTGAGTGTAGGATCTTGAAAGTACCTTGAAAAGTTAATTACATTTCTAAAAGACACTATGTGGTCCTGAGACGTGCTGTCCCAGTAAATAGTTATAGTAAAGTGATTGCATTGCAGTCACTGCGTCCTGGTGAGAATTTATTTTACTCTCTCCTGTTCAAATGCTGACTACTTAGAAAACCCTTGCAACTCTTGTGTCATGCAAAATAAAAATATTTCCACAACGTCTTACTGCTGTTGATGCGAGGAGCGGCCATATTGAAACGCGAAGTCGACCTTACAAATTGTAACTGATGGTAGTCAGACTTTCCAGTGGGAAGTCCAACTTCGGAGAGCGCTGCAGTTTATTTTTCCGACTGTGAAGTTAGAATTTCCCAGTACAGAGTATAACAGGAATGCAGCGTAACCTCTTTTTGACAAGCTCTCTACATACTGGATTGAGCCTCAGGAATCATGAGGCGTTGTCCAAAAATACCGATTATAGTCTAGAGGCGACAGTAACGACATTAATCAAGCTTTAGATACTTTAAATCGTAACAAAAAATGAAAATAAATAAAAATTTTTATTTTTAATCTAAAAGTTATTTCCCCGTTCCTATTTTCTTTTAGCAGTTCCAGTCAAAACTTTTACCTGCAGTTTTGATGGATAGCTTTTTAATTTTGGGCTTTGAATAATTATGTGCCCTGCCAATGGTTGGGGGAGGTCAATTTCTAATAGGAGCTTTTCATATTTGCTATTTGGGTGTTTTCATTCAGACAAATTATACATTTCAGTCAGATTAAAGAAACACATTTCATAATCTGTGTTAACAAATTGGCACAGCAACATTCCAGTGCATTTTAACATCAATACAAATAATAACAGGTAGCTATATGAAAATAAAACCTCGAAGTTGTGTTTCTCACATCTTCCTTTGTTCTATCCCTTTTGCAGGGAGGCATAATTAGATCAAACTAAACATTATTTGGAAAACAAAATGAGGGACTGCTAATAGAGCTGATTGTCAGAGCTGGTTAGACATTTGTAATTCAGTAATTCACTTAACAACCAAACCTGTGGGACAAAAATGGTGTAATTTGTGTCTGTACTCCAGGGTGTCCCAGGTCAATCTGCGGCTTCACGGTCCAAATTTTTAGCTGGGCTGCAGCTGACCCAAATAAAGGATAAGTGCTACGTCTGTAAGGTCCCAACAGTTTGCTCAAGCAAATATGGACAAACATGCATTTTAACACTAATGACGCTAACGAGGGTGACCCTCCTACCACCCCCTCACGCCCACACACACTGAAAAATAGGGAATTTAAATGTTGAGCAGCCAACATAATGACTGGAGGCTGGGATTAACACGAAATATTCAATTACCGTCAGCTTGTGAACGTCTGTATCTGTGTCTCCTGACAATGGCTACTTATAGCTGTCTGGTGAAGTGATCTTGAAGGACACAGACAGATCAATGGACACTGATTTTTACACACCTGTAAACCCAGCCCCATCTCAAGTTTAACTTTGCAATGAAAATTGGCTAAGGCTCTCAGCAGAAAGGAGAGGCAGAGGCAAATGGTTCCGCAATGAATGAGATGGTACTTTCTTCTTCGATTAAAAATAGAGCATAATGAGGAGTTTCAGCAGCATAGAATGATGGCGCTTTAAGAAAACACTTAACTGTCACACGTGATACTTGTACAGGGTGCCACGGCTTTCTCCACTATTGAAAATGATACATATCATTTTCAAAAGGCAATTTTTAGTGAAATAAAAGTAAAAAAAAAAAAACTTTTTTAAGCTATTAAATAATCAATTCTTTTGTTGGCACGGCCTTTGTCAGATATTTTATCCCCAGTCAATCCCCAACCTGTTCAGGACTAAGCGCATGCTGCTGGCGAGGCACATTAAAAAATCTTGTTGACTTTTAGTATGTTGACAATAAAAACAAAAGGCTCACCATACGTAGTTCTTAATATTTCAAAGTGAATTTGTTCTTGATTTGCTTTTCAACTTGACGTTAACGAGCATTTTTCTCCTTCATTGCATCACTCTTATGTTTTGCATACTTGTTAATGGATCCAGGCGGATCCCATCGACGCGTTGTCTTGTCAGGGTGTAAATATTACCTTTCAAAAAGAGGTAAAATGTGAAACAGCCGTTTGGAATCTGCTTTTGAAACATGTTAGAAAAATAAGTCCACAATTTATAGTCAATTTTCCGTTGACTATAAACTTCAAAAACAAAACAAATCAAATCAAGACAAAAAAAAAAAAAATGTCTCTGAGCTTCCTTCTGTGTCCACACAGCAATTATTCACCTCTTCAGTAATCTGTCACTGTGTGACTAAATAAAATAGTGGCATTGTGACTCATATTAAAAGATTATCTCTTGGAAATCTAAGATTATTCCTTAAAACAAATACACATTTACTGTTACGTTCTGCTGTATCCACACCACATCTCTTAAAGATGTTATTCCCTTCCCTTAAAACCATTCCTGAATGATATAGGTATTTTTTTTTTACCTCCCTTTAATGAAACAGTTTTGCGGGAGCTAAGCAAGTACGCAAATCATCCATCAAAGTAAATTCCGACTGCACCGCTTACTATTCAGATAAGCAGGGAACATCAGCATAAAAAGCCGGCGTCGAGAAGCAGGGCTCGTCGCCGAAATGTGAAGAAAATGACGTGCAGGTGCCATTAGCTGTTGCTGCTGCTTAACGTCATATGAAAGCACAGCTCAAAGTCTGCGCCATACATCCAGTCCACGCACCCCAGTCGGGTTGTTGTGGACTGGAGATGGCTTCTCTTTGCCTCTGCTTCTCCTTCAAACAGAAGGGCAAACAGCTTTGTCCTTGTTAAACTGGAACAAATCGCCTCAGGACCAGAGCCTCATCAGTATGGATTCACACAGTTAAACTTCCTCATCCAAACCCCTTTGGCTCAGTATTTTGTCCATCCAGTTCTTCAGCAAGGCAGTTGGTCGTGGTGCCAGGGAAAAAAGAAAATAGAAAAAGACGGGAGTCCTTGTTCTCAATCTATTGATTGTCGTTCCTGTGACACCAGCTGTAGAAAATTAGCGTGAAATTATCCCAGCCCCATTTTCTTTGCCTGAAAAACCACCAGTAGAGAGAAAGAAAAGCACACACATAGAAAAGGAAGGGGATGTGTGAATTATTTTTGGGGGTATGAAATTAAAGGACTCAGTTTTTTTTCCCCAAAAGATTCCCTCTTTTTTTTTTTAATGATTTCTTCTTGTCTTTCCAGATTACATGTTCAAATGCGTATGGAAAAACCTTCGTTTTAAAAAAGCTGAGATTTTACAGTAGTGCTGCAAAAGCTCAAGGATTTATTTATCTTTTAATAGTTTCGAGGTCCTCCTTGAAAGCAACAACAAATAAAAATCATCTGCAGCACTTCAAGTCATTTGCAACCAGTTTCAGCTTTCAACAAATCACACAGGGAAAACATGGAAACGAAATCAGGCTAAAAGCTGCTTGCCTTTTTTTTTTTTTAACCTCAGAGAGAGAGCACTATGGGCCACACTACGACTTGCTAATGAGACCAGTTCCTCATGCTCTATCCTTTGAATTATTAAAAATGGTCTAAAACATTGATACTGATGCCAAATTCTCACAAAACAATTTCACATACTTGCAAATTATAGCTCTGAAGCATTTCTTTCGCCTTTTTAACAGAAAACGTTAAGCAATATCTTGTTGCTCTTTTCAATATAATTATAGAGCATTCTTCTAAATTTTAATCTGTATTTTTCTAGTGTAGAACCGCAAGCTGACTATTGTTATGTTCACCGTTTGTTACAGTCTTTCCAGTGTTATTTATTTATTTTTTTAATGTAAATCATATTTTTATGATTTAAAAACATGCGGGGTGGGGCGGAGCTAGCTAGACTAGCTAGCCGGTGACGCAGCTGAGGTTAATGAGAGTGATGGCGCTTTATCGAGAGGAAAAAAAGAAAATAAAAAAAAAGTACGGTGCGGGTAGACTTCCATAAAATAAACCTCTAGGTCGGGATGGATCAACCCAGCGGGGAGAGTCGTATTTTTGGTCGGGCGGAAGTTTTAAACGAGCTGAAACGAAAATTGTTTTGTTTTCGGGGAGTTCATCCGCGCACCACTGCTAACCGCTGGGGAAATCAAATTTGATGTGTTTTATTTTAGGAACAGAGGGGGACAAAAAATAGTGTGTTAAGAAACAAACTAACTATTGAACTAGTAAGCGTTTGACGGACAATGGACTGTATGGATTGGCTCTAATCAACGGAATGTCAGCGTCTTGGAGAACCAAATCGACAATGAAGGTAGGCCCCACCTCACTTTGTGTTCAGTCTGGCGTCCATTTTGTTTTTTTCTTAATAGACCTTTTTCACGCTTCCGCGTTTTAAAGCGGATGTGGGGTTGGACAACTTCCGGTGGCTATAGCGTTAGCATTAA
>CAEGAE010082920.1:0-16612 GCA_903067095.1 Girardinus metallicus | reverse complement strand
GTCCAAAAACATGACTGTCAGGTTGATTGGCCTCTCCAAATTGTCCCTAGGTGTGAGTGCATGGTTGTTTGTCCTGTATGTCTCTGTGTTGCCCTGCGACAGACTGGTGACCTGTCCAGGGTGACCCCGCCTCTCACCCGGAACGTAGCTGGAGATGGGCACCAGCAACCCTCCCGACCCCATTAAGGGACGAAGGGTGAATAGGAAATGGATGGATGGATGGATTTTGTATTTGTTTGCAATTCTTTTTACTGTGGTATTTTAAATGCCAGAATTGCTTTACGTTACATTGCACTTGTACACAATGTTTATCTGATTGCATCATTTTAGAATATTATATCAGATTCTATGTTACTTGAGCTGCCCTCTTACCAAACACTTTCATTTTCTTGGACGGGCTACTTTTTACTTTTACTTGAGTAAAAATACGTTGAAGTGGTTCTACTCTTACGCGAGTATAGTTTTTGGTTACTTTATCTAAATCTGCTTACTGATGATGCTGCCCTTTGCTGTAAAGCTTGGTATTTAGTTTTATAATTAAATTCTGCTTTAAACTTCCCCACAACTTTCCCCATGAACTGTTCACTAATCTCCAGATGTCGTTTGTTCGTTATTTTAAAGGAACAGTTGAATTTACGCTGAAATCAATCCATACATGAGTGGATTTTACTTAATAATTAGGTTCTGAAAGCACGTGGTTGTGATGGACTGACAAACTATCCACTCTTCTCTTATTGTTGTTTATTTCTGAAAAGTACTCTGAAACCATTGTCAGAAGTAATTATTCATAATTATAAATAATTACTTTGTAATTGTTCGTCGCTTTGTGTTGGTCTACCACATGACAGCCCACTAAGAAACTCCCAGGCTTGTGGTTGCAACTTGTGACTAAACTGAAGAAAAAAGCTCAAGAGTTCTGATTCTAGTTTGAGAAGAGCAGAAAGTCATGAGATGACTTTTGTCGGGTTTCTAAAAATATCCGTGTGATTCGTGCGCTTTCTGTTTCAGGTCTGCATCAGCGTGCAGAGATACGGGTTCCTCCTCAAGCCGTTCACCGCCCGCCGCTGGAGGCGTCGCTACGACCTGCTCATCAGCGTGGTGGTGTGGGTGTTTGTCGCTGCCGCTTGCTCGCCTTTCATTCTGATGCGGAGCAGCGGAAGCGGAAGCGGCAACGCCACGTCCAATGCCACCGAGAGCCTCGCCCCATGCCCCTCGAACCCAGCCACGCCGTTGAGCACTACGACGTGCAGTCCGAACGCCAGTGCCCCGTCCAGCAATGGCAGCTGTTTCAAAGACCTGCCCATGCGGAAGATCTCCGTCCCGCTGGCTGTCAGCATGATCAGCATGTGCGAGCTGTTTGGATTCCTGATCCCTCTCTTCTGCATCAGCTACTGCTCCATCCGCATAGCCTGGTCCCTCAACCACAGCCAGCCCCAGGAGCGGCAGGACTCCGCCGCTCCCGGCTCCTTGATGCGCAGCAGACTCCAGTCCTTCACTTCCAACAATCACGCAGACAAAAGCCACGAAAAGCCTCCGAACAGCGGCGAGAAGCGGCGCGCCCTGCGGATGGTGCTGAGCTGCTCGGCTCTTTTCCTGCTCTGCTTCACCCCGTACCACATCAACTTCATGCTCTACTTGATGGTCTCGCAGAGGTTTATCGTACACTGCGCCACCATGCTGGCCGTCAGACAGTTTCACCCCATTTCCCTCTGCTTGGCGAGCATGAGCTGCTGCCTGAACCCACTGCTGTATTACTTCCTGAACGACGAATTCAGAATGTACCTCAGGCGCACCTCGTCCTTCTCCAACTCGTTCCTGTCCTCGCCGAGCTCCCCGAGAGACTGTCCGACGCAAGCCAGGCTGCTGCGCATGGAGAGCACCTGTTCCGAGAGGGATTAGCATCCCAGAGAGAAGATCCCACAGGGCCTTGCAAATGTATTCATACTGCCTCCTGAACTCTTTCACATTTTTTTGGGTCACAGACTTAATTGTCTATTTCTGTGTTTTTTCCTTGTTTTTTCTTTTTGAGAAAAAAACAAGTGCCTAATTGTAAAGTGGAACCATCAGTTTTTAAGTCTTGCCAGGTAATTCTCAATTGGATTGATTTTTCCACTTCGATTGGGTCATTCACATGAATAAGGTTTAAGCTAACCCAATCCGCTGCTGTCTGAGTCTCCTCAGTCCCCTTAAAGGGACAGTGTCATGTAAAATTGACTTTTTGAAGTTTTGTGTCATGCTATAATGTCATTCCCGCGTCAAAAATATACCTGGAGAGTGTCGCCTTGATTCTTTTATTCATGTTTGAGAAATCCTTTAATCTGCCATGGCAACCATTCGTGGTTACCAAAACATTTGTTCTCACCAAGCGCCGTCTTCCACGTAGCTCCTTCAGACTAGTGACAGCAGCAATTAGTAATCATCTGTGAAGGTTATTATATGAACAACCTCTCAGTCCAACAGCTGAAGGACTTTGTTAATGGCTTATCATAGAAGTTTTGTTGTGGTGACATGGTGAAGGAAGAGCGTGAAAAAGAGCAGGACCTTCTTAAAGAGACAGAGGCCCAATCTCAAAGTGTTAAATTGCAAAGTCAATTCTTTTTAAGTCATGTGTGATATATGTGCAACTGTCATGACAACTGAATGTAACATAGTTACTTGATTGTGCTATAAAAAGTCACTATGTGCCTGGAAAACATAATACTGCACCTTTAACAGGTTGGCACTGTCCATCTTTCCATCCATTCCAATAAGCTTTCCAGTTTCTGATGAGTGAAAGCCTTCCCATAGCATGGTGCTGCCTCTCCCATGTTTCACCATGGGAAACATGGGTTTGTTCAGGCCAATGTGCAGCTTTAGCTTTCCAACACAAATTATGCTTGCTCATAGTCCAGACAGTTACATTTTGTTTGTTTTTTTTCTGACTGGACCAACATCTTTACTGTGTCCCGTCCTCAACCCTGCTCAACAAGGCCCACTGGCACAAACCAGAGTGTCATCTGAACCTATCAAGACAGTGGGTCATGCATCCTACTGTAGGGGACCATCGCCTTTCATGGCTTGTGGCAAAAAGTAAAAGAAACTTCCCACAGCTTATGCCGCTCTTCCATGAAAGTCGAGCCTATTCAGTCAAAAGTATCTACTTGAATTGTGTGCTTGTGTTTAGGGAGGCACGATATTATTGGCATGGTATTGGACGATATTAACTGTAAAATTTAACATGGGCCATTCTATGAAAATAACTCAGCGACATGGTAAGCGCTGTTTTTATATGACAAACCAGTGGCAATGATGCCTGCAGCAAAACGTCATAAAGTATTAATGCACGACTGATGTGCTTTCCACTTGTTGCTTGTGAACAGGTTGAGTTCAGTTTTGTTAAGATTTACAAACTTGCACTGTTTGAGCGTTGTCATTGTCTTAGAGAAAATGTCAGGAATAAATCTGACATTAAAATAATGCATCACATTCAGCCTCCATTTAACATTTGCATTTGGTAGCAGGCTAAATTGGCAAAGATAATGCAGTATTTTAATTACACAGAAGCCATATAATTTCAGTAAGTAGGTATAGAAAGAAATATTGGTATTAGCATCGGTTATCGGCACATCGGATATTGACCAAAAACCCCTACTTGTGCTCCTTAATCTTCATGAAGCTGTTCATATAGTCTGGATGACGTCTGACTGGTTCCACTGGATTTTATTTTGGGGCATCACAGAAGGAACTCTGAAAGCATACAATCTTCACACATTCGCTTGAAAAAAAATATACTTTTCCTTCCACTTTACATCAACGCACGACTAAAACAAATAAATACGCTGACGTCTGTGGCCGTATGAAAAACATCCTGAGGCACGAATTCTTTTGCAAGGCTCTGCTGTTTTCATTCAGGTACTATTTAAGCTGAACTGAAATGACATGCTTTTATGCAAAAAAATACAGGCAACCGGCTGGGAGCAAAGCAGACTTTAAATCTTGCCCACGGACAGTTTGACGTACGCCGACATGTGAGGTTTGGATTTGATCAAATGTTCCCACCTCCGAAAAGCTGTGACCAAGAAGAAAGGAGGATCAAGAAACAGCGACCACACGTTTCCTCATAATAGTTCTCAAATGTTTGTCTTCAGGCCTGTGAGTCCCCTGTGCTGAATGTAGAAATTTCAGATAAGCTATCTGAGAGAAGCCACCTGTCAGTGTATTGCAATTTACTGTAAATACAAGCGATGCTTTTTGTCTTAAGTGTCTGTTAACATTTGTCTCCGGTGAGTTTTTTTTTTTTTTTTCTCCTGTTGCTTTGAGTTGAGTCTTTTTCTTTGTGACATTCGGTAAATGACAAAAAAAAAAAAAAGTAAATAAAACCGGCACTTTCTTTCTTTATTTCTGTCTTCCTTTCTTTATTGAATTTCCTCTCAAAGAGCGCGGTTGAAGTTGGCAGCTGCTGCAGATGCGTTGAAGAGCGATAGCCGTTTGGGCCCCCCCACACACCCACCTGCTAAAAAAAAAAAAAAAATGCCATCAAAATAAGTTCAGCCCACCCCTGGAAACATAGCATAATGTACCCACCGCCTATCTTCCTGCCGTTAATCTGTTTTAACATGTCAGACTCCTAAAATAACACCTTCTAACGTTTCTGAAACAAGGATTTTAAGTTTGCTCTTCTTGAGGTGCTGAAAGGAGCCAGGTATAAGCGTGAGTGAGCACAAACCACAAGAAACTCCTTTCAAAAAACACAATAGCAGAACCAGTAGTGTTAGAAAAAAAAAGAAGAAAAAAAAACGCAAGCCACTCCTCTTCTCACTACACAGGAAGCCCTGTGTGTGTGTGTGCTAAAATCCCCATTTCATCCTGGAGACAGATAGAGAGAGACAGCAAACGCACAGCGACAATGAATTGAGAAAATAACAGGAAATTATAGACGCACATAAAGTGTTTCTGAAACTTAGGTGAGAAAAGAAGTGGGGTTGACACGTTGGAGACGGACAGAGCGAGAAAGGAGCTGATGCTTCACCATTCTGCTTTTTGATGCTGAGACGACGTAAAGGTTTGAGGACAGTGAGAGGTGAGAATGACCATAAATGTCCTTTTCGTTGTGTTATGTTTTTTCTAGAGGCAAAGCTAAATGAGTTGTGCGAAGCAGCTGGATGCTTTGAGAGTTGGGTCACATCTCGTGGGGGATCTCGTATGTTTCTCCAAAGTGAGGAACGCCTGCTCTGTTGAGCCTGTCAGCAACAGGGTGCCTGTGTTACTCTGTGTCCAGTTGGGAGTGTGCTTCACGAGGACTGTCACATGTTTTGTCCGTTTCGTACAGCTCGCACGTGGAAGGACCCGGGTTCCCTTACTCTTTGTTTGACGCCGCTGATCATGACTGCATGGAAAAGGTGTAACCCCCGCAGCTGCCCACAGAGAGGTGAATCACAGCTGATGAAACTGATGTTTCCATCGGCAAGATCTCTGGACTGAAACGCTTCAACCCAAGGTATTTATCGCCTTCTACTTTATACATGACCTTTGACACAAAGCGCTCCATTTGAAACCGCGTCTCTAAGTAAAATCAATAACCGTCACATACAGACGAGTGCGGTTTCGTCACGACACGTTAGCGAGAGGCTGCTACCCGTCATCGGTTTCGACAGACTGCTCAGACGTTCAAATTCACAGCAAAACTCAAAGAGGAAATGAAAGCCAGTGGAGTTACAGTAACGACTACTTCAAGTAGACAGTACTTGTAAAAGTGAGAATAAGTGGACAATTGGTCATGAGAAGGTCAGAGGTCAGTGGAATAAAATGCGTTCTCAGGACTGGAAGTCCTGTCTACTTTGTTTGAATCCAAACTTTATGCACCCAGATATCCACAGGTCAGAGACCTTCATTTCATCGTTACATTTTAAATAGTACACGGATCTTTAGTTTTTACAACTTTTCCTTCGCTACTTCGTTATTACATTCACACAGCAGCCAATGGCGACCCAGGTCCGCTTCTTTTGGCACAAATGCGACCTACGTCTGAACTTTTCACCACAGTCTGAATGGGACCAATTCTGATCTTTTCACACGCTCCAAAAAAAATCCTATTCGAGCCACTTTCAAATGTGTAACTAATTCAAATATGTATCCAATTGTTTCGAATGCGTCATGGCGCATTTTATCCGACTTTTACGTCATTGATGTGAGTCATAATTTTACACCAGAAAAAGGTGAATTGGGACGTGAACATTATGGCTGAAAATTATGAATATGAGCTTATGAAAGGAGTCTGTAACACCAAAGCGCATCATGTCACAAATCCCGCCACTCTTGGTTCTGACTACACATCCAAACAGGCTTCTCTACAAAATTTGTTAGACCTCCAGAAAAAGCCGTTGCTTTCTTTTTATTAGCTATACTCCTGCTATAATCCTGTAATAATACTGTGAGCTGCAAATGCTGCTTATGCTTCATAAACAATGTGCTCCTGCGTGACGTCAACGTTTCTCTGCGTGTGGGGCTCGCTTTGGGGTCGTAAACCGTTCACACAGACGTCTCATTGCGGTCGAGTTTAATCAGTCGCATAAACGACCGTGCAAAAAATTAAAAGACCCGCTGTGTGAACGTGGTCTGATATTCGGTCCAATTACCAAAAATCAGACACACAAAAATAGTTCCAAGTAGGATGTTTAGAACGTGAACGTCAATGTGCAACACAATGGCCACCTAAGACAGATCTTAGGTGGAATAAAAGATCTCCAGCTGAAATCTGAGTTCACAAAGTGAATATTTATGTATCCCGTGAGGATACATTATCATAAATGTATCCTCATTGTCATATCTCATGTTGCCTGAGAGGATTTGCTTGGGGATTTAAAAGTCAAAGCTCAGTCTGCCTGCATTTCACCACAATGGGGCCAGACCTGAAAATGGAAATAAAAATGAAAAATTGTCATTGTTTAAATAGACGATAATTATGCTCCAGTTCTGAGTAGCAAGGCCTCTTACATAGCTGCAGCTCATCAGCATAGCAGTGAAAGGTCACGCAAAAGAAGACCTAGAAGAAGAAGATGGGGAGAAAATAGCAAAGGGCCCAGCACTGAACCTTGGGGGACGCCATGCCTCACAGCACGGGGAACAGAGAGCTCGTTTTTGAAGCTAACATTCTGACACGTCCAGGGCAGACAAGATCCCAACCATGAGAGGACATTTCCATTCACCAACAGATCATTTAATACTTTGATTAAAGCCATTCCTGTGGAGTGCCTTGCTCTAAAACCCGACTGACATGGTTCAAACAGAGTATTTGTTGACAGCTTATGGCACATATGTCCCCTGATGAAAAGCGAAGGTCTCTGACATTCTCAAGTTTATTAGCTGGTGGTCTGTGAAGGCGAACGCTGAGACAGAGGCCTGCAGGAACTCCCACAGGATGGTCTGCTGTGCCAGTTTACCAGCATCTGAAAATATACACACACAATAGAAATATTAATTAATGTGTGGTGTGCAAACACGCGATACCTCTGGCAAAAACAAAGCAAAAAAAACAACACCCTGGTTAAAATCAGTGCCTCTATTTGGTGTATTACAAGTACAATCATATTTAATAAATAAATTAGAATGAGTTCCGAAGAGATGTTAGATTAAGAGTAGCTGGTGCAATATTCTAATCTTAAATGCTATGTTTCCATTAGCTGTAACCAAACAAGTCATAATTATTAGAAATAAAAGCTTTGAAACATCTGCCTGTAACTTATCTATAACCGGTTTGTGAGCTGAGTTACTGAAACATACTAGCTTTTCATTAATATTCCAACTGATTAAATGAGTGTAGTAGGAAAACAAACGTCAGCGTTAGCTAACCGTGGAGGACTCCAGAAGTTTCAATCAGAAGCCAACTTCGTCCAAACTATGACAACCCCCGACGGTGAAGCTCTGAGCCGCTAACTGAAAGACCGTCTGTCTGAGCGTCCACACCAAAAATAATAGTCAGGAGTTATAACACTATTTTGTTTTTTATAAAGTTGCTAAACTCCAGCTCACTGATGAGCTGCTAACCAACCAATCAGCAGAAGCTAAAGCCTGATGACACCACCCCTCATTTGCATTTTTTTTATGACAATGCAAGCACAAGGAAAAGTAGAGAAAGGAGGCAAAGCAACGACAAAAGGACAGCATATACAAATGCTTGTATAAGGAAAAGACAAAACAAAATATATACATTTCCTGATGAAAATGCATGTTTATGGAAAACGCAAAAGAAAATGTAAACATTTCTTGACAAAAACGCATATGTAAGGAAAAGGAAAAACAAAATATACACATATTTTTTTGAACGAAATTGCACGTCTAAGGAAAAGGAAAACCCCAAAAATAATGTACATTTGTGCATTTATTTTTAATTATGTCAGTTTTGGTCCTCCATAAATATCAGGACGCAGAATAGTGACGTTTGTCGAGTGTCAGTGACGCTCAGGTCATATTCATGTTAGGTCACATTTGAATCGGAGACGTATCGGATACGCAAGTGGACTGGGTCGCATTCGAAAAGAATTCGACCTGTTCAGACTAGGGATGTTGTGAACGAATATTTTAGTAATTGAGTAATCTATCGATTATTCTTGCGATTAATTGAGTAATTGGATAAAAAAAAAGATAAGATAAAACATTGGTAAATCTAGCATAACAGCAGTGTTACTGTCGCATATCAATATCAGTCCAATTTTTCACATTTGAGCTTCCCTAACAATTACTTTTCTGTAGTTTAGAAAATTAACTTGTAACAATAATAGCTCACTTTCTAAATTAACCTGAAGAAAGTCATACAAAAAACTGAAATTATATTCAATGTAATAATAAAGAGGCAGGCTCACAGATAGCCTATCTATTTGTGAGCAGGCTATTATAAAAAAATATCTATATGTAACAGAGTTACAAAAGATCTCATTGAAACCTGGCTGACTGATTTCTAGAAGTTCATTGATACCACCAGTTACATATACTCCAGCTTTTGGTTAATGTTTTCATCTTCAGTCAGTTTAACAGATGAACTCTCACCCTGTCCAGCCATTTATAGCTTTTGTGTTCATGTTAGCAACGAGTTTGACATCTGCATTCGTCACACAAAGAAACATCTACCAGGTATGAAACGTCACGATGCGCTTCGCCACCCACTTGTTGCGACCGAGATGATATGAAATTTATTTTCCGGTATTTTCAGTAAAGCTACGCATCTAAAGCACAGCCGCCCGCAGTGTTCAGTCTATCCGTTTATAATAATGTATAAATAATCCCGCCGTTCGCTCTGAGCTAACAGCTCCGGGAGGAGGAAAACTGCCGAACTCCGTCATTTTAAGGATGTTTATTGGTCCCCCGAAAAAACGACAAAACCCCCCGACATTATCATGAATCAGTAAAATCCTCTCAGGCCAAACTTGAAAACTGGACGTTATGCTGCTAACACTTAGCTTTCGTCAACAACTCCGGCGGAAGTGAGAACGCAAATAAAGTCCCGGCCGGAACACGGTGCGCTAAATAATAACACATAATATAGCGAGGCTTCGAGGCAGGTCAATTTTCCTCGAGGAATTTTAATAATCGAGGTACTCGAATCACTCGAGGAATCGTTTCAGCCCTAGTTCAGACTGTCATGAAAAGATCAGATACAGGTCGCATTGCGGCAAAACATCAGAATTAGTTTCCACTACCACTGGTTGGTCTTCTCTCAGTACGTTGGGACTTTTTTTAAAAATAAGAGTTTAATGACTCATAATGAGATTTCAGGAATAAACTGCCAACAAGCCCACAGAACTAGAACTAATCGAGCGGCGTTTGGACTTTCTGTAATTTCGCCTCAGATTGTTGATTTCCACATTGAGCCAATTCATAAGGTTCTATTATTTTGGGGTGGGGAAGGAGGACTTTTAGATTCTTTACCGGAGTACCAGGGTCCAATAGTTCAAAAGTTGCATTGTTCAAATTCACTGAAGAATCATGGGTAAAAATGGAATCCAGTGCTTCTGGCAGATTGATTTTAAGCAGTAGCGAGATGACATAGGGGGCATTTTCCCCTTTCAGAAGCCTGGGATGAAGAAATTGACGTGTCCCCTACATGTTGGCTGGTTTATTCCTCACAACAATAGGCGAACATAAAAATCCCCAACTATTAAACTGTCATTATGTAATAATGAGCAATGACAGAATGTCTGAAAATTCAGAAATGACAAATGTCACTATATTTAGCTGGGCGATAAACCCAGCTAAATATAGTGATTAGAACCACATCATAACCTAAGTTAAGAACACGAGGTCCAGCTGATGATAAGTAGCAAAGAAGTAGGCAGCACGTAGGTTTTACTAGATATCGACCTTGCCTTTAAGAGCGCCAAGTCCCGTTACCTAGGTAACCAACAATTCAACTGCCACTGAGCCGATGACGTCTGCTAAAAAGGATAGAGGCAACGCTGTTTGAGGACGTCCTAAAATCTGACCCGCGCACGCTTTCCAGAGCGCTGGCATACGCACGCGACCACTTACTTGTCCAGGTTTTCCGTTTCGAAAGAATCCACGCTGGGACGCGACGACACGGGTCCTCAGGTACCGACGCCAGGGGCGGTGTGGGGATCCTCCAAATCGCTGTCGGACGCAAAGGAAGCATCAGCAGCGAGTCACGGAGGTTGGGGAGAGTCCGTCGCTCTCACACCGGCAACAAGCGGGTATTTATCACATGTCAAAGAACACAATACAGGGCTCTTTGAGATGTCAGTACTGAGAGAGTGAGAGACGGCAAGCCATGACACCAGGCGCCATTTTGATTTGGTAGAGAACGGTTAAAAGATCGGTTTGATTACTTTGACGTCAACTGAGACCCCCCCCCCCTCCCACTGAACATTAAGAAGGATCTAATAAATTTATTTTTGCTAAATTATTCCGCCTGTACAACTTTGACTGAATGAAAATAATCTTATATATAAATCTGGCAGAAGTATGAATAGTTTGGGACCTAACTGTCTCCAATTTTGAGAATGAATGAAAATGCCAGCTTGAATTTGTTTCTGTTAAATGCTTTAAAGATTTTGTACTTATTTTTCTTGCTCCAATAACTGCTCAAGTTAAACCTTTACTTACCTTTTATTGTGCGATTCTGTTCTGATTTGATATTTAGTGGCACGTGTGGCAAAAAGATCAAGGTTTCACACCTCTTTAGGCATCTTACCAGCCAGAAAGTGAACTGAGACGCTTCTTTAAATTCTTCTAAACAGTGAAACCCCAACAAGCAGATTTTATCTCTGGCTCTAATCCTCTCCCTCTCTACTGTATCTCCCCCCCAAAAAAAGCACTTCAAAAATCTGGCTAGCAGAGGTTTTGTTTATTCTCTTGGCTCACTTTATTAGTCATTTTACACCCCCTCAAACTTGTTCAGCTCATTTTCGAAAGAGGCCCACTCCGAGCACGGAAACTTCCACGCAGACCTCACAAACTTTATCTGAAGTAATCAGGAAACCAGCTGCAGCAGTAAAACAGAGCCTATAGATGAACGAACCAAAGGCTGTTTCCAGTGCATGTCTTGCTCTTCTGTCTTGCTGCGTGGGATCTTGTACCTTGGAGTGTTTTTTTTTTTTGTTTGTTTTTTTTCAGTGTGCTTGTGGCTCAAGCAAACACAGCAGAAAGCAGCAGTTTGTCAGCTAAACACCAACAAAAATACTCTAATCACTGCACAGTCCTAGCTTTTAATCACAGCTATGTACAGCTTTTTTTTTTTTACTCACAGGTGATGTAATGTTTACTATTTATTGCAGTAAGAAACAATACAAGAATGAAGTGTGACGTTAGTGTATTTTTGATTCGTTTCTGCCATATGTTGCCAACTTACCAAATTCATTTCCAAATTTAAGAAGTGTTTTGGACTTTCTCTTCACTGATTTTTTTTTTTTTAAGTAGCTACTAACAAGTGTAGCATCTTTTCCTGGTGTGATTTTTGAAGACTACAGTGAAAGCATGTAGGCCTTTTCCCGACCCCAACACACTCACAGGAGATCCGGTCCTCATGCACCAGTCCCTTCCAGCTGCATTCAGGGCAATAGATGTTCACTGTATCCACACTGAAAATTTCATATAGAAGATGCCGCTGTTTGATCCCCACACTATAAACCTTGTGTAAAATAAATAAATGTCTTATCTCACTTTACGCTTAACTTGTACACTTCACATACAGCAACACCCACAAGTGCCTACAGAAAGCTAGTTATTACTGTTTCCTGTTGGCGGTAAACATCTGCAGCTCTTCACTGTGAAATGTCATCTGAAGGTTTCGCTTGCTTTTATCCCCTCACGTGTCAGAACGCCTGTTGGGGGTGTAGCTCACAGAAGAGATCCCCATCGAATCAAACTGCGGGTTCAGGGTAGCGCTGCATGTCCCGCTAACCACGCGCCTGTTCTGCCTATGCTACCATGGTTTCACTGGTGCTTAGACACTTGACACAGGCTGATGCTGGGTTGTTGTGCAAGTGGAGAAGTGTGAGAGCATGTAACACCTACATCTCTTTGAGTTTGCTCAACTTACTGGACAGGACCCTGATAGAGCACTTTCTCAGGATGAACAGATGTTAGGAATTCAAGGAAAACTTCAGTATGTATGACAAAGGCATCAGTGTTTGATCATTGAAAGGGCTCTTTCTCACAACCTGTTGGCCAGCTGGGCTGCATGCAAATCCTGTGGCCAATCGAGGCTGATACCGAAACATCGAGTGCGTTTCATCTATCGGTGCATGTTGAGGGGCAGGGCCAGTTCAACTGTTTCAACAAAGTTATAACTCTGTTCCCAGACAGTGGAGTTCACTTTACATGCTCTCTAGGACACAAGGCCAGCTATAAACCCCAGGCGGAGACAAACTATGTTTCTGCTTTGGCGACAGCGCAACCAAGATCCTTTGTTAGATTTTAGACTTGTCACCTTTCAATCCACTCACTCTCATCTCTTTCGTCAGACTATCCTCTACTAACCTGAAGACCTGCAAACTATCAGCGTTGGACACGAAGCTCCCCTGAAGTCGTCATTCCTGTAAAGCTGCTGAGAAGTTCCTGGGAATACGGCTAGCTGCGCGGACTCCAACGGACGGCATGGGAGCCCGGATTGAACGGTCATCAAACCAAAGGCAGCTTTTCTGATACCAGTCTCCTGCAGACATCCTCGTATCTTTAAGATGAATAACAGCTCTGCTCTCCAGAGCGACTGCCCTGGGGAAGATAGTCTGCATGATTACCAGCACCAAGTTTATGCTGTGGTGTACAGCATCATCTTGGCCCCGGGCTTGCTGGGTAACGTCCTTGCGCTGTGGGTGTTTAGGATCTACGTACGGGAAACCAAGAGGGCTGTGGTGTTCATGATGAACCTCGCTGTGGCCGATCTGCTTCAGGTAACACCGCCCCTCTCCGTCTGACTTCCTCCTTTCCTCTGTTCACATCATCTATCTGCGTGTGGTGGACAACATTTAACTCTGTACCCATGAGGATAGTCAACAAGAGCTTTGTCAATCTTATTTATGTGATATTATAAGATATCTAGATAGGATAATAAGACATTATGTGTAGTAATACAGATATACTTTATTGTCCCCTAAGGGAAATTTCTTGACAGCAGAAGTGCAGCGAGTGCAAGATACAAACACAGTAAAAGGCCCCCACATACTCGGGCGTACTGCGCGCATTCCATGAACTGCGCGGACTCTGCGCGTACTGTCCGCGGACGGTTGGGTCTTCACACTCGAGCGTACTGATTACGTCAAATTCCTTCTTGACAAATTCCTTTACTTCACACAGTCCTAATGAGAACTAGTAAGTTTGATGAACTATTTGGACGCCTAGCTCTGTTTCTTCTCCATCTGGGAAGCCTTAACTCACCTCTCAGTGCGGGACAGAGAATGGCAGTCACATGCCGGTTCGTCCGGCAAAGACAGTGAACCGCTGCCCGGAGCCAGCGCAGCCTCCTACTGCGGGCAGAGGAACAGCAGGAGGCTGCGCTGGGTTTACCTGTGATCAGGAATCCATTCAATAAGCTCTGTCTATTATGTACACCGAGCACAATTGTGATCGGTGTACATAATTTGTGCAGCAATCGAAAATGAGCACATACCCGATCATCCTTAATGTTGACTGTTATCATGTTGATGTCAACCTAGAAACAACATGAGCTCATAAAACCCTTATTCTCAACCTTATCAGTCCGGTGTCACATGAAAACCAGTTCGATGTGAACACTGTTTCCACCGGGTAGTTTAATGCGCGACACCGCGTACGCAACATAAAGATCTATCCTTGCGCGGACATGTCCGGCGGCAAAAGTGCAACAGAAAAACACTTTTTTTCCCGTCACACGAGTCACATGATCAACCACAGGATGTAGCCATTGACGCAAACAACGAAGAAGAAGACGACAGGAAGTAGTTGGAGGATTGTGGCGCGGCAGGTTTTTAAAGACTTACAGTGCAAATACATGTGATTTTAAATGTGTTCCTGATTTAATGGAAACACTGCAATTCTGAAATTGTGTTTTTTCGACTTTGGCGGAATATTGACAAACCTTTGCCCACATCAGTAATGGAAACACAACTACTGTTACCAACATGGGACAAAATGAGCAGATCGATTAACATACTAACTAATGAAAGAGCTAACGTTGTCAACACTGGCACTTCTACACATTAGCAATCCTAAGCTGAAGCGATTAGCAACTGGTGTTAGCTCAGCCTTTTAGAAACAAGCTAAAAAGTGGTCGTTATTGTTGGCCCTAAGCATAAAACCCGAGGAGGAAAACGATTAGGAGCAGAACATTCTGGACGTATTTCAGAGTAAAGCTTTCTTAATGGAGTTATCTATTGTGTTGTGGGTTTTGGATGAAAGCAGA
Source organism: Girardinus metallicus (assembly GCA_903067095.1). Taxonomy (NCBI): domain Eukaryota; kingdom Metazoa; phylum Chordata; class Actinopteri; order Cyprinodontiformes; family Poeciliidae; genus Girardinus; species Girardinus metallicus. The sequence continues at coordinate 1,746 of CAEGAE010082920.1, read as the reverse complement.
CTATGAGTGGCTCTGCAGCATTAGCTGGCAGCTTCTAAAGTGCTACTTTCTGTCCTAAGTGCTCAGAGCAGATAAAGGAGCTGAAATGAAGCTGAATTGCTTTGACAAACACTTAAAACTGAATTATTGGGAAAGAAAACGGAGCGAGACTCGCTCAGAATTTGATTGCGGCGCTTTCACATTCATACCTTATTCATCATCTCTCCAGATATAGTGTCTTGGAAAAGGAGTCTTACTCCCCTTCTATCACATTTAGGCAACAATGTGTTTCATTCTGTGACAGACCAAAGGGAGTGCAACGTTGTGAAACGGAAGGAAAGGCATTTTGGGTAATCTTTTACAGATTAAAAATCTGAAAAATGGGAAAAAGTGTGCATATGTTTTCAGCTCCTTTCATTCGGGTACCCCTTAATAAAATACAAACAGTTGCTTTCACAAGCTTACAAGAGTTGGCCTGTCTCGTAAAGCCACAACAGTATTTTGGTATTGTGGCAATGCAAAACATGCAAAGTGCTAAAAAATTTTTCTGACAAGACAGCAGGCAAATGAAATCACACTGCCTCCTCTGCATGCACCTACTGCAACAGCGGCTGTGAGCGCTGCATGTCGGTGACGTCACCCTCTTTGTCACGCTGTCACGTTCTCGGTGTTACGACGGGGTCTTTGACTTCAGCTTTGTTTTTTTGGGAAAGATAGAATACGATTTATTGGCTGCCATTTTTCGCTCCTTGTAGTGACAAACTGTTTTAAAACTGCGCATTTTAACCAGCACTTTAAAGAAGAATCGTCTGCTGATGGATTTAACAATGCAAAAAAGAGGTTATGTAATTTTCCAAAACACGTTTTTAACTTCAAAACGGAAAAGTAAGCAGTTGTGCTAAAGTGTAGTGCAGATTTTCACAAATGTCATGTGGCTGAAAAAGTGGAGCAAAAAACTCTAAGGACCCTTTGTTGTAAAAAAACAACAACATTATGTCGAACCGCCTTGATTGACTGTCCCTTAACTCACAGATATGAATAAATTATGAAATGTCTCTGTGTACTCTGGCCTTTCTGCACGACTAAACTCAACACAGGAACCAGAGCGTTAACCACTACTAAAACTTGGCAGATTTAAGTCAGATGTTGCAAAACCCACTGCTGACATCTACAGCCGATAAATTCCTGATTAAAATTTTCAATATGCCAGCCAGGCAGAGGTAAAATCAGCTGAAATAACCTGCAAAGTGCAGCACACAGAAAAAGAACAGTTACACTCTGCCTGGCCAAAAAATAGTGACCACCTGGATTTAACTAAGCAAGCAAGAAGAAGCCTCCTATTACATCATCGCTGCATGGGCGATTATACTTAAGCTGGCGAGAAGTTATCTAATCCCAACTGATGCAAATAGTAGTTTCCCATTTCCTATGATGTTGAAACACAGAGTCCCTATAGGCGGAAGAGTTGCTAGTCTGGTTAAGAAAGGTCAAATCATTGGCAGCAAGCAGAGAAAACATCTCAGGAAATTGTAGAAGCGTCTGAAATCGTGCTGAGACCCGTCCAAGAACAGCTGGAAGGATAGCTGGGAGCCATCGTCATGGAGGAAGATAATGTGGTTGGAAAGGAACCCCTGGATGATTGGCGGGACGTCCAATGGAAGGAAAACAACTGTAGAACTCGGGGGGGGGGGGGGGGGGGGGGGGGTTGGGGGGGCCCTCCCCAATAAGGAGGGGAATCAAGAGAGTGGGAGTGAAAAACGGGGTGGC
>CAEGAE010082918.1:0-23438 GCA_903067095.1 Girardinus metallicus | reverse complement strand
ACACTCCACTGTGCTCCTATAGCTGAACCTATTGGCCCATTCATCTAAAATATATAATACCCTTCTCTACTGTGTTACATTCTGTTTTCTGTTTTTTGCTTTATTCCACCTTTACTTATCTAATACTCTGGATATGATTTTTGTTTATTATAAAGTTTAACCATTGATTTGTAAAGATAAGTAAACAAAAAACTTATTTACTGTTAAGCACTGTTAAACCATTAATGACCACTACTTCTCTTTCACTCTGGCTGAGCTGGGTCACGACAGTGGTGGAAAACTAATACTGACCACCACTAGACAAGGCATTTTTGTATAAAAATGTAACATAATGTGTTCAGTTATCAATTATGCACTACTTTGTGTTGCAGTACACAAAGTGTGCAATTAAGTTAGTTTTAACATGATAAAATGTGAAACGTTTCAAGTAATATGAATATTTTTTTCAAGGTGCTACGATCAAACTTACAAAAAACGCCCTCATCAGAACTGAGTTTGTGCTGACTCAGTTCTGATGCTTTCTCGACTTGATTTCTGACTCGGCAGCACAAGCGTGGAAAAAGCCAATGACTTGGAGGGGAAAATAAAATTTAGCATGACTTCTCCCATTTTCTTCCTGACTGTCCTTTTAGATTTGTTATAATAGCTAAGGTCACTTTACTAAGTAGGTGCCCTTCATTTTGTCCATTAATTTGGCAAGAGAATGCTAAATTATTTGTGTACTACAAAATATTGTGTCCCAGAAGGTGGAATGATGGGACACAAGGACATCAATCAAGCACAAGCATTAAAGAGTGCATAGAAAAACTCAACTTGGACCCTGATATTCACACTTACTATAGTCTTCCAGTCCTCTTTTTTTTTTTTAATTGTATATTTCCCTCCTGGGAATGTTCAGTGCCTTATTGACAACATAGACTTTTCAATAACATTTTCTCTGATTTACTTGGAGGTTTCTTTTGTCTTCATTTTGTAATAGTAGCTAACAATACTGATTATTTACAGACACACACGTCTTTATACTGAAATTATTTAAGACACACTTACTGCAAGTAGGTCATGTCTGTTTCACTGATCGTGAAGCTACTAGCACAAATTTGCTAGATTTCTAAATCATTTCAAAAAAGCCAAAGTCACAAAATCCAAAGTTTGTTGAACATCACTGATTTGTAAAAGCAGTGAATAGGGTAAAATGTACAAGGAGGTGAATACTTCCCATGGGCACTGTACAACAAGTATTCCAGAGCCCCCTTCTATGCATTTTATGCACAAATGGGCAAATGCACAGTTTTATTGCTCTGTTACTCTGGATTTAAGTGTGTGCACAAGACAAACAAGTGTTGTCTTGGTTTTGCGAACTGATTACATAAACTTCTCAATAGGTTAGATGAACCTATTGAGATGTGAAGTTATTCTCCCTATAGTTTTTCTCATTTTTCTTCAACTGAAGAAAAAGTTTGATGAAGAAAAAAAGTTGAACTAGAAGCAAAAGCACACAAACATAGCATGGACAGAACATATTCTTACAGTCACATAAAACCACACACGCGCGCGCGCACACACAGAGTAGGGCAGTAAATATTGCTGGGAGGAAATGGAGGCAGCTGTGCTTTTATGGTTTCATTTGGTCTGTTATATTTATCTGACCCTCCCATGCCCCCTCTCTTACACACACATTGATTATCCCATCTCCATTTTGATAGGTGTGGCATTAAGGTCAAAAGGGATGCTAGCTGTTTTCCTTTCGAACCAAAAAAATGTAAATGGTAAATAAGTTCACAAACATTCGCATTACACCTGAGAACTGGTCAGTACTGCCCTTTCCCTGCTCTTCTAGCTGCTAAGCAACCACGAGGCACATTGAAATCACATGATTTAGAAAAACTCAATAGTGCACAATGGTTAAACTACTTCCAGCTGTGTCACATATGTGGAGTTGGGAAACCTGAAACCTCACAAAATATCTCCCTGCAATATTTCAAAGTGATGCAAACAGACAGCTCAGACCCTATGAATGTAACACGGTGACAGAATGAAACCTCTATTAGGAAAAGATCACTATTCACATAACATGAGAGAGACAGAAAGCTCAACTTCTTCCCACTGCATGAACTGCTGTAAAAGTTGAATTAATATATTTATTGCATTTTTTTGTCTCCTGCCAAAAGCACCAAACCAGCCAGGCTAATTTATCTTCCTGAAAGCACTTATCAGACATGTTTAAGTGCTACTGTTCACACTTCCCAGATATTTTAATGTGATGGAAGAAGTTTCACCTTCAACTCAGTCAAGGCCGTCTGTGTTCGGAATTTCACAGAGCACTGACAATTTCCTTGAGGGCAGCAGTAGCTGTTTGTTGCTGGACACATAAAAAAAGATCTGACCTTTAACACTGCAGTGGTGCCAAGAATGAGTTAGATTCAGAAAATCTTGATAAAGTGCCAAAGAGCAAAGTAGAACACTGAATCTGAACTTTTTCTCATCTGTACTTATACATACTTTTGTGATTGTCTAGTAGAGATAAAATAGTAACCAAATCTTCAAAGTTGCACTTGGAAAGGTCATAGGCCTACAATATATAAAGCAAAGAATGTTATTTCTGTAATTCTTATACTATGCCAAAAAAATATAAAATCCACCCAAATCTCAGTTTACCGATAGGCATCAGGTAAACCTGTCATCTCCAGGTCAGACAGACATGTCAAAACATCAAAAAAGAAAAAAAAAATGGATCTGGGTTCAAACACTCCTACACAACACTGCCTCAGTTAGCCTCCAAGCTTCTTTTCTCTCTTTACTTCACTATCAGGTCCTCTGGGGGGGAAGGGATACCCATGAAATGATTCCTGACACTTCGGATCAGAGAGCAGTGCCAGCTGAGATGTCTGATATCAACACTTTTCTGCCTGACTGTGAACATGTAACGTAGGAGGATTTCCACTGATTTCTGCTGACAGGAGCTCTATCTGTGTCTTGTCTGCACACTAATGCTGGTCCACAATAAAAGTTCACCTACTGAAAACGCTGTGACATGGTAAACTGATAGCTCTCCATTCTTAGATACAGAGTTGAACTAGATTGACATCACTACAGTGTAGGACTGTATAAATTGCACATTTATTGCTACCATAAACATTGTACGCAATATGCATGTTGTGAGGAACTGCTTGGACTTCAGTAAGTCTTAGCTAATCATTTAGGTGCCATGCATTCAGATTCTGACTGCCACTAATATTTCTGGACCCTTGTTGCAGATGTTTTAGAAGGTAAAGAGGTGGAGCTGGAAAATTTGTTAAGAATGAGTAATAATGCTCCACATAACTATTACATGCAATGGAAAATCTCTTGTGGCCTTCATTTAGTATAAATCTAGATTACTTGACCCTGCAGGCTGAAGCTATAAGCTACATAAATTAGGCCAAGATCAAAGTAGACTTCTAGCGTTCTGGTCATGTAGTCACGGCTTTTCATCAAGTAGTTATTCTGACTGGAAAAGCACAAATAAGTGTGCTTTGGTCTTTCAATTAAGTGAAGACATTTCTGGAAAGAATAATATGGGGATCTTTCTAAAAACGACAAAAAGAATTGTCTCTGAAAATTCAGTTTTCTGATGGATAAGGCCCTACTCAAAAACTGTGTTGCAGTACTCTTTTGTCTCTTCTCAACATGCTTCAAAGCAAAAGAAGTGGCAAAGCAAAAAAGAAGCAGAGTCAAAGACTTCTTTACGTTTTTCTCTGCAAATGAAAAATATGTTACCTTCAAGGATGACTTCTTTGCCAGTTTTTTTTAGCGCCTGCACAGCCTCGTCGTGCGTGGCCTCTCGTAAGTCAAAACCATTGACAGACAATATGGCATCCCCGACATAAAGCGCCTCTGTCTGGTCAGCTGCAAGGCCTTTAAAAATTTTTGAAATGAGGATGGGCATTTTGTTTTCCTTTCCACCTGTGTGAGAAAAGAGAGAACATATTACTTCATTTTGAAAGTAATTCAAAATGATGTGCAGTTACTCGAAAACTTCGAGTAACTGCACATTAACTTTGGCACAGTGAAAACCTGAACAGAATTATTATATTAAACCCTTTCATATTACACAATCTAGTTAAAAAAGTTAAACAAATGTCCTTAGCAATTAATAGTGAAGGTGACAAAATGTCAGAAGGCTTAGTTGTTAAGTCACAAAACAAGGATCATGAGTGCCAAGTTAGAAGCTGAAATTCTAAATTAAGCCCCGTCCCACAACTGCTATTACTCTGACTGCTGTACTCCTCATATTTAAGCCTCTAAATTAAGGGTATGTACGTGAACTGTGGTTAAAAGCACACAAAGACAGACATTTAGTAGCAATTACTCCCAATGTACTAATTTCAGCAGCTTCCTATTGCTCCCTCTCCCTCTTTTTCTCTCTTTGTCGTTAAGCGAAGGTCAAATAGTACGTCAGTGCATCTACTTGTTGCTGTGGGCTGCCACTCTTCGTGAGAAATGTCACTATTAATGTGAGATGGCAGTCCAGCCTTGCAGCTAGTAAAAAATAATCTAAAAAGGGGATTAGATTCCATAAATTTTTTAATACATCTTGAAGAGGTTGTGTCTTCAGGGTTATTCCTTTCAATTTATTCCACAGACTGCAGTGCAAAAGTTTTAAATCATCCCTTCTGTCTATAGATTTTACTTCAACAAAGACGAGCTTTCATATACAATAGTGTGAAAAAATGTTTTGATGGAATCATAAATTCTGATGCAAAAAAATACTAAATGAGCATGTTCAGCCATTGAGTCATGACATTAGACACTTGGGTTTTTCAACAAAACAATGGTCCAAAGAACACCACCAAATCTGCCCCTGAATGGCTCAAAGAAGCCAAAATAAAGGTTTGATGTAGTCAAAGGCCGGACCTCAATCCAACCCTAAACTGATCATTCAAACACCTTTAGTGTTGCTGGATAAAACCAAATCTGCAAGAGTATAGCCAAGATTTCTCCATGTAAAAGACTCATTATTACAGAGCCTCTGATCTCCTATCATTACATGGAAACATTTGAGCATCAGAGGACTACCACCACTGCACAAAACTGTAAATATATAGGGAATTTAAAGTTATGACACATGCTTTACTGCAGTTACTGCCACCAACAATGGCACAACCAGTTATCGGGGTTAAGGGGCAATTACTTTTACCACCTCTGGCAAAGTTGGTTTGGATCACTTTTCTTTTTTTAAAAGTAACCTAATGATTTCAAAACTGCTTTTTATACTTACTGCTTTTTATATTTAAATTTTATATTGACAGATAATTATAACATAATTGACTATCTTAAACTGGTAGTTGTGAAAAGAAGCTAAAACAGAGCGAAATTGCAAAGGGCAAATGCTCAACACTGTAATCTTAATAGGCCTCCTGCCAAATCTCTGTTTTCTTAATTTTTCTTTTTCATCCTAGTACCTGATCCTGTTTTATTGCTTTGTTCAACCACAATACTCAGAGGAATGAAGCTGATGTAGATTAGTGGGCAGTTAACAGTTGGGGAGGGCACAGCTCCTTCAAATCCACAATGAATCAGAATCAACATCAAAAGAGAAAATTCATTTTAAAATTAAATATCGCAATACATAAAAACATTCACACACATCAACAGAGTGGTAAATTTCTTGTATTTTGTTTTTACTGGATTAAAGCATGAAGCTGTGCCACAAAAACAGGGAGGCACAAACAAAAACCCAGGAACACCAGGACTAGATAGACTTGTTAAGATAATATCAGAACTAAAAAAGCTAGATTACGACTAGAAGCACATGCTGATGCATGTCATAGAACTGTTGTAGAAAACTGGGACAAACATAGAAGACTTGCAAGTATGCATTTACATTCCCCCCAGAACAGTTCTTCCCTTTGACTGCTTCACCTCAACAGCAAAACTATGAAACAATACTGTTGGACCAGATGGTCCATGTTTAAAAGAAGCACTTCACAGCTGCAGTGTGGGAACATTTTGGGCTAGTGCCAAATGAGAGGGGAGAGTTACACAGTCCTAAGCCAACTAAAAATAAAGATAAAAAAAAACTGCTTTCTTATTCTGCTTAAAAGATATTTCATGGCTTGAAAGTGACTGTATCATCGTACCGCTTGAAAACTGAAATCCCAGCAACGAAACGGGTTGAAATTCACAAAAAACCCAACTGACAACACAGTAAGGAAAACGTCTTGCTAGAATGTTTAAATCTTAAATACAACTAAAAGCAAATTTACCAGATTAAACCCACAACTGTAGCACGTACTTCCGTAATGACAATGGAAATGTTACATGGAAGGCTTTAAAATTTAAATTGCCTGGCACCCGCATTTCTGACCTTTCACCCCAATCAAAGCTGTCTTGGCCAACTAAAATATTAAAATTTGAACACGTTCCTTTCATAAGAAGCTTCACTTACCTTGAAATTACCTTTGACCCTTCTTGCACCACATATCTTTTCTAAATTACAGAGCCTCTGATCTCCTATCATTACATGGAAACATTTGAGCAGCAGAGGACTACTACCACTGCACAAAACTGTAAATATATAGGGAATTTAAAGTTATTAATACTAATATTATTTTACACTAGCATTAGTCTGCCAGCTCTGACTTCATCTTAACATGCATTAGTCTAGCATGAGCATTGGTTTAATGTAATTTTCTTTCATTGCTCTCATTGTCTTCTGTGAATAAATGTGCTTATGTGACTCGGTTTGTAAATATTACCTACTAGCAAAATGTCACCTAGACATAATTTAATAATCTCTCATATTTTATATTAGTCAATTGGTTAAATAAGAACAACACTCAACTGGAAAGAGTGTGCTGCAAAATTTGAAGAAAACAAAATATGTTTAAATTAACTATGCATGGATTTTGAACTTTTTATGATGTATCTATCTTTTTAATATATTTAACTATGAAAATAAGTATGCATAGTTTTGATTTGATATTTTTCTGGTCCAAAATGGAAGTAAACTTAGATAAAATGGCATCTAAGTATGAGTGCAAAAAGGGGGTACAAATAGACCAAGGGGCAAACTGACTCGGAAACAGCAGGTGAACTTTGACATTTATTAAAGCTGACATGACTTTGGTTCATCTTATGCACTAGAGTGCTAATCACAGCACTTTGCCAGTTGCACTTCTCCTTTCCTCGAGACAAGTAGGAAAACAGAATCTTGCTCCTTTGAGTCAGCAAGAAGATAACAGTGTAAGAGGTATCAGAGTGACAAGGCAGTGTCCTTTGTGTCAGAATAATTTTACAGCAGCTGTAAAATGAATACAGGTTACAATAAGACAGTAGCTAAGGTAGATGAAGGTGAAAGGCAGCATGAGGTAAAGTGTTGTAAAGAATTTCCGCAAACTTTACTTTGTTTTGGTCAAAAGGTTTAGATTTTCAAAATAATTGTAATAGCAGAGACCTGAATTAATACAGGACGCAGATATCAAAAGTAAGTTATTGCCTCTAAATGTAATAACAGGTAGTGCCACCCGTTGGCAGCAAATAATTTTGTGACATCCTTGATAAGTTGTCTATGTGCTTTTGGCTGACCTGTCCTGGAAACTTCAACAGTTTTACACTATATTTTTTTGACATTTTAGGCAAAGGCTCTTCCTGTTCTTTCTCTGTTGTCCTGAAACCTTAAAAATGACAGTGCACTCCTTCAAGCGTATGAAAATCCATTACTTTGTTTGACATTAGTCCTTGAATTAAATCAAGATATGATGAGTAATATGCTCACTTCATGTGTATGTGACTACAGACATTTATCTCATCTGTCCAAAACAAAATGTTGTTAATCAGTTATAGTTTTGATTTAAAAAAAAAAAGTAAATTATTTTTTTTGTATATGGTCAGGTGTGATAACTTTTTCTCTTAGTAAGTTTTGTTTGACTATTTGAAATATACAAGTGTGCCAAAGAAATCTGTAAAAGCTTCTGTTTTAATGGCACTGTTTACACTTTTCCTAGCTTTGCCATTCATTTGTATCCTCTTGTCATGTACTTTGATGTTTTTCTCTAGTCTTAAATATAATTTACTGACATGACTGGTGAATAAACAGCTTTGACATATTTCAGTAAAAATAACCATTATTATGAGCACCACATTTATCCACTTTGCATGTTATTATTGCTTTCCTTTCTATAACTTTTCATATCAAATACTTCAGCGCCTTCTGGCTGGCGACCTGTCAGTCAGCTGACAGGTGGGTGGCAGTTGTGGAGATAAGGTGGAGCTACTGGAGCTACTCATGACAGGTAATTGAACTGCGCTGACATGCACAGTACTGACATGGGCCTAATTAGGTAATTTTGTGCTAACAGCGTGCTTGTTGGGAGAGTACTCCTGTCACAACTGTTGCATAGTCAGCACTTTCAACTTTATTGGACAAGTTTCTTACAGCGCTAATGAAAAGCAAAGCAAACATCAAACAATGGGTTTAAGACGATACTTTCAAATAGTATGAAGCAGCCATTGTTTTCTTCAAGGTCACTAAAACAATGACTGGATAGTTTTATTTATTTTTTTTATGTTTACGATTATGGCTTAGTTTTTATGTTCTGTTGCATCTTATTTTGGGAAACCCCTCGTCCTGAACATGAGAAGCTTACAACAACAGAAAAAACCCCTTAAAAGGTCAGCAGAAACATTTTTTTCTCACTAAGAAAAGTGGCCTGATCCAGAGACCAGAAGTCTAGCTTCCCAGCCTCCCCTCTTAAATTTAGACATGCAAGTAAAGGTTGCCTCAGTTCTCTTCTGCAAACTGGGGTGGGCTCCCTAAAATTAACACCAGTGGAGTACTCCACTCCCAGCCACATAGCTTTCATCTTAGGCCAATGACAACTGACTGCTGCGGACTGCTCCACTCAGCTGTTCACAATGTGGTGTCAGCTAACCCACAACAACTTCTGCCCTCTTTCATTTACATTTCCCTGCTTCAGTCTGACACATTTCCCGACGTTTTTCTTCCTTCCGTTCTTTTTCATGTCACTTCTTTGGCTTACTCCATGCTCCATCTAACCTGCAGGAGGCTCTTTGCGCAACTTTGCTGCACTTTTTTTTTTTTTTTGTTGGAGCAGCCAGCATCACAACAATGTCAAGCCAACAGGCTGCCAGCTCTGACTTCATCTTAATAACATGCTGTCTCATTTTCATAACCACCCATTTCTGAAAAGACGGCCATAGCATTTATGTCATTAGTTTTGTTCTGTTGTTGCTGCCAAAAGTAGAGGGGAATAAATGAGCATTTTCACAACAATGAACCATTTCTGCAGCATGACAATAGCGCAAGTTTACAACAATCCATCAAGCAGACCCTGTGCATCAACAGTCAAGTGATTACCTGTGAGCATAAAGTTTGCAAGAGGAAGAAGTGGTAGCTTTCTCCAATGCAAGTTCAAAGACATACTGAATACAGTCAAGATAAAAGTAAAACATTTCTTATCACACATTTACTGCGTTGTTGGACTACTGCACACACCACTACTTAAAGTTTTCTGGCACAAACAAATCACAGACAAAGACATTGAATATATTAAACTGTTATTTAGTGCAAACTAACAGTTTTGTGCTAAATAGCACAAAGTTGCAATAAACTCGCAACAAAACCCATATATTAAACTTCTGGTCCTTGTTTTATTCTTATTGCTTTTGAGATTGTTACAATTATAAGATGCTAACTTCCCGGAAATACAATTCAAATTAGGTCTGTCCCTTAAAATGGGACAATTTATTGCTGAACAATAAATTGTCCCATAAGTTATTGTGATAAACGATAACATTGTTGCTTAGAGACCATTTTTAAATAATACAATGCTAATGGCATAATAATGCAAGAAGATTAAAAAAGATCAATAAACTTTAAAAACTAATGAATATTTAACTTTGGAACTGGAGGACTTTTTAAATATACAACATAAAAAAATTGTTGAGCTCATTTTAATTTATCATGCTATTAACTGATTTATTTAGTCTATTATTTGATCATTTACATTGTCTTCCAATGTTCACTCCTTCATTCTTCTCATAGTGATCTTGTCTTAAAGATAATGCAAATCGAAGAAAAGGGATGATTAAAATGTTTTTATTGGCAGAACAGCACTACAAGAGACAAGAATGCTAGCTTGACTTGCAAGATATAGAGAGGTCAGTCTTACCTGACAATAGTTAAAGATGCAACATTGATGTAACCGTGATGTGCAGCTGCTTCTGTCTTTTTGATAATTTAAAGGAAACAATAATCTGCAAAAGGCCAAGAATGGTTGTCTGATTTTGTAATTTTGTAAAGATAGCCGTTTGTCATATTGTTAACCAGAAATGAAAAAGGTGACACATTTATATGCAACTGCTTTAACAATTTTCTACACTTAAAGTGGTGCAAATGGGAAGAAAAGGGAAATCACTGTGTTCTGTTTACAAAAAATGAGTAAGCCACAATACTTTATGGATTTCCTTTTTTTTTGCATCTGTTTAAGGGAAATGATTTCCATTTTTAGCATTTACAGTTAAACAAGAGAAGACTTTCAAAACATCAATGGCAAAAATAAAGGTGTATTTTCATAGGTTTTTGCACTGGTTAAAAAAAACATCATATCTCCACCATCCATGTTGTGGGAAGGGCCAAAATCTGGAATGCTACTGCCAACTTTCTGTTATCTCTTATTTTTCCTTTCGACAGAAGATTCACTTGGACCAGAGATTATGTGCTTGACTTTGCCTCTTTTTCAACAAAGCTCTCAAAAAAGCTACTTCACCCAATAAATAAACATATTGTCTAACGTTGAATGGTATTTAATAGTGGTTTTTCTTTAGAAGAAACTTGTAGCAGTGCCCCTATTGCCAACAACTTGGTGCACTATCTTTCCATTTCCCATTAAAAGTACTTCAAGACTAGCAATGCTTCTCTATTACAAATTAATTTATCTGAAAATGAGTTTGTAATTATCACTGAATTGTGAATTCTGTGTGTTTAGTTGTCTTAAAAACAGTGTTAACTACAAACCATGACAAACGCAAAGTGTAAACAGCTTCCCAGCATTTCCCTTGCAGTCTTTGTTGAATTTGATTGCCAATGCCTTTTATTTATCTATTTATTTTTGTAATGAACTGTTATCCAAGACTGGCCCAAGGCGCAAGTAGGCTTAGGAGCTGTTTAAGGCTACCACGCAAGCAGAGGACCCCCAAGAACACCACAGTTATCACTGGGATCAGGTTTGCAAAAGTGTACCATCAGCACACACTCGTATAAAGAACATTTTGTTTGAAAACGTTCATCCTCTCTTTTGCCACTTTTTATAAAAGCGACAAAAAATAATTTTACTTTTCTTAAACATATTCAAAAACATAATTTTCCAAGTGCCATGACTGAGTTTGAAAGTAGGAAATGTGAAATAACTTGAGTCTTTTGCAATATAGGTTCAGTAGGACGTCAAATAATTGATTACTCGTTTTGTTTCCAGGAATAGCAATAATCCTTGAACACTTAAGAGGGCTTGTAGTTGCCTGTTTTTATAGTTCAAATATTAAATACCTCAATATGCATAAATCAAATTTACGTTAGAATACCTTCAACATTTTACTAATTGCAGACAGAAAAGCAGGGGAACTCTGCTCAAGTATTTGAAAAAACTAGGCTTTTGAGGCAAAAAAAAGAGTTCAATCAAGTCATTCTGAAAGAATGGACAAGCAAAGAAGTATGCTTATAAAAACAATGATGCTGCGAGATGTGTTTAGTTGATATCAGCAGCTGATTTAACCTGCACAACCCTGCATATGTTTTACCTCAAAGACTAAGTCATTGGAAAATTAGGGTAAACATGTATCCTCAGTTGCGGATCCCTGATCCAGCCAGACGTTACAGGACCTGCTACCATGTGACTCTGGGATACTGAAATGGTTCCTCTGTCTAGGTGAGTCACGGCTCAAGAAAAATCACTGCTGTCATATTTCTTCGCACACGAATACTTGCAAATGAAGCTCAACTTGTAATGCTAAAGAGTAGCTGTGCTTGAAAACTCATAAAAGTGTGACTTGTGTATGTCTTTAGGAGTTGAGGTGAGTTTGAAGGCTGGCTGCTGCAATTCTTCGTCGTTACTGAATGCTCTCAAACTCCAAGTTAAACTTACTGACAGTAATTCACCGCCTATTACGAAGTCTTCTCTTAAAATCACCCTACCTTTGATACTAATTCCAAGTCCTCCCACATCTTGTTTGGTCACTCGCACGGTGCGCTTCACGTTGGTGATGGTTTCCGGGACCGGGGACGAGCTGAGGTTCGGAGGGTCTCCGTTGACAGCACCTGCGGGACTCGGGTTGGGCTTCGCGGGCTCCTCGGCTCCCTCACCGGGGTTTACGGTGAGAGTGTCCTCGGTAAGAGTGGCCAGCACACGGATCCAGCGGTCCACGGTCAATCGAAGTTCCAGCAGTCCCGTTTTCTGCGCCTTCATCGCGGCAGCCATGTTCAACGCATTCCTGGAATAACTCTAGACGGGCTGGCAGTCCTGTAAAGAGGGGGTGGAGGGCTGGGGTAGGGGGCATGTAGACACGCACACACTACCGTAAAGAAACATTGATTTCACCTCCCCCTTCTCTATTAAGGAGTTATCTCACACTGCTACAATTGCAAAAAGAGTTAAAGTTCGAAGAGCTGTTTGGTTTGTTGCCCTCAATTAAATGTGAATCCATTCTGCCGTTGATTTATTTGATCTATTTAGCCCTTTTTACTGTTTTAGTTAAATGTGTGCCATTTGCGCGCAAATGTGTTGGATTCACATAAAGAGTTATTGGCTTATGGCTCACTACCCAGGGTGGGTAGTGAGCCATAAGCTGGGTACAGTCTAGAGAGCGCCACAAGTCTTTGAAAAAGTCAGGTTTATTGCCTATTTGCATGTGCACCCTACTGTGATTGTAAACCAACTGTAACTGTTGTTTTATAGTGCAGCTGACTACTCATGCTGAAGGTAATTTTTGATTTGAAGGTTTTAATTCAGAGCTTAATTGTTTGTTTTATCATCACTAGTTTAAAAATCAACTGATCAAACCTTAATTGGATTATTCTAATATGTCTTTAACACACTGTCCTAGATTTACTGATTATTATTCCATCTGAGGGTGAATTTATTGGGATTTTATTCCCTGGTCAGCAGTGTTTTCAGCTAGAAAAGCTCATATGAAAAATAACCAAGAATAATGAAAACATAGGAGTAGACAGTTGTGTTTAGTGTGAATCAAGTGCTGCATAGAAAAAATATATTGGTTGTTTTAGCCGTTTGTGTTATAGTCACTTTTAATGCTTCCATACTCGGTGACCAACGCTCTTTTATTGGTGTTTTTTGAGTAAGAAGCAGAAAAGTTGGTGAGCAGTTGTTTAGTGAAAGGTTGTTTGAACTGTGAAGTATAAAGGATTTGGTGACGATTAACAAAATGAATGGAATCCATGTGGCAAACATGTTTCGTGAACAGCAGTAAACAGTCAATAGCCTATTGTGATTGGTTAAAAAAGGCATGGCTATGGAAAACATTTATCATTGAAAATTCCTTAGAAGTTCAAAAACTGTCAAAGGTTTGTTTTGTGATTAGTATTCTGAAACCAATATGTAATAAACAATAAAAAAATAGGATTCATTTAGATGCTAAAACTCAGTCTTTAATAAGCCACTACCAAGTCAGTTGTCCTGGGTTCTAGAGTCCTTCACATTGATAAGTCTTGCAACATTACAGTAATTCAGCAGAGGGCCACTTAATTGTGCACAGTTGAAAACAAACATGAGTCACTGATACAAACTGATGAAGCGGCCCACCGTTTCAATACCCTTTTGCATCTGCAAGTGATCTCCTAGCTCTTCAGCTGAGTTTGTGTACATGTGTGGCAGCTTGAGTTGCATCTGCTTCACAGCAGGTGAAACAGCAATGAGGTTCCAGTAACTAATATTAGAAAGCACACTTCTGGGTGGGCCGGTTTGAAGTCAATGGCTCACTAAAAGAAAACAAGTTTGGCTCACTGACTGAAAATTGCTTTAAACATTTGCAGATGGTTTACAGGAGCCCATCTGTTAGAATG
This sequence comes from Girardinus metallicus, assembly GCA_903067095.1. Lineage (NCBI taxonomy): Eukaryota > Metazoa > Chordata > Actinopteri > Cyprinodontiformes > Poeciliidae > Girardinus > Girardinus metallicus. Next base: position 9,364 of record CAEGAE010082918.1, on the reverse strand, counting down.
ATACCTTCATAATCAGGTTGACCTTTACCATTTTTATTTAATTTATTCAAACTGTATTGTTCCTTAAACATTTTTGAGACGGACCAGGCTGTACACATTTTTCTCAATCTTTTGTCTCCCTCTAGCGGTTAAAGGGCCATATTATTTTAACAAAAAAGTATACTTAAGTGTTGGCTATGGTGCTTGTTGGGTTTCATGATGGCCAAAAACAAGAACAAAGGTAACATTAGTTAACAGAATGCTAAATTAATTGAATTTTTGTACAATCCAAGATTGTTGTAATACAATATTATTTTTAAACCTAATGAAAGCAACGAGAAAAACCCTACCAAAGAAAACACTTTTTGCTGAAACATAGCAGTCATTCAGATTAAAAGGGACAAAAGTCTTAAGTTTATATTTGTCCATTACAAGAATGTCAGACAAAGACAGAATGATCAAGCATGTAAATAGTCACTTTAATACAAATGTCAGTGAGATGTGATTTATATATATAAGTTTTTTTTCTTTAAAGGTGATGAAGCTTGTTGGGACTGGAGCAACTCAAAACAGCAATTAGACTAAAAGTGTTTGGAATTTACAAAAAAAGTAGCACACAAATTGCAAATATATCTTTGTAATAATAATTGATAGAAGTGTAGAATACTTCTACTTCTTTGCTTCCCAATACTTGTAAAATACTTCTATTTTAGAACTCACTTCTTTGATTAAATCTAGACTTAATCACAGTAATTATTATTCATAGTAATAAGAGTATTTAATAATGTGTTCAGTGTAGGTTAGACTGCTGCTATGCCCTCTAGTGGCCATATAACATTAAGTCAAAAAGTTCCAAACAGTTGCTATTTACTGCTTTTTATATGCAACATTTAATTGTGTATTTTTTTTTCATCATTGTATGTACCCCCACAAACCTTAAACAATAAGTAGTTCAGTAGCAAAGAAAAAAGGCATTGACATCAGCGCTTGACTTTAGCAGTGCATCTATGTAATGATGTTTCACATTCTGAAAAACGGTTTGACCATCTGACCTGTTGTCTATACATCTGTCAGTCTACTACTTTATGATGTGAGTGGCAGGTGGCCGGCTTGTCTTTCACACTGGCTTAGCTTGAAGTGCTTTAAAAACCTTTGTGAGGATTCAAAAGAATTTTGTGTACATAAAAATGTCGCTCTATCATTCGGTCATGCTGGAATGTGTATTTGTTGCTAAAATGGTTGGTGGTCCTCTTGAAAGAAAGCATGGTCATAATTTTAATTGATATTTTAGTTTTGCTAAACATCGCCTGCCTTGAGTCTAAGTATTGTGCAGGGATTTAGGCTTTAAGGGGTTTTCTTGAGGTGTTTTGTAGTGGCAGTTTAAGGTTATTAGATATACTCCTAAGTGCTTCAGCAGAAGACAACTGGAATTCTGTCTTGCTTCTTGAAGACAATCTATTCTACATGTTGTGATTGTTCTAGTTCTGACTTTTAATTTTGGAATTCCCAACCCACTATCAGAACTAAAAAAAAAAAAAACCTTTTGGATGACAGGGGAAAACATTTTTAAGGAAGAGATAAGTGATTTGCTCTTAGTTCTTCTAAATAAGCACTTGAAAACATTTAAATTAAAACATTTATTATTGAACATTTTGTCTTGATTTAAACACCCTTACGTTATTCTAATATCAAAGTTAGCTTTTTCATACCTCATTACAAATGCTTTTTTTATATAGATGTCAAAACAAGAACATTTCAGGGATAACAAAAGTGTAATGGATTTCAATAAGAATATTTCACAATTGTACAGTTTTGCCTCCTCAAAAAAATCTATCTTTGTGTCTAATAAGCGTTCTTGTATTTTAATTATTTTTTTACATAATCTTTTGAACCTACCTGCAAAAAAATTGCCTTGATGTCAAAGCTCAGCCTTTGATAAGTGGAGTAAGAAGAGCATAAATGCAACATGCACAAAATTATAGAGAACAATAGAAATACAATTAACATAGGACTAAGAAAACATTTTCTTAATCATTTTAATGTACAATGTTTTTTCAGTTTAATGTTTCAACTGTAGATCAGAGAGAGCCATAAACAGGTAACATGTGACAACTTTGATTTAATTTAAAAAAAAAGTTGATATCACCTTAGTGCTTATGGCTTTAAAAATTCCTTTTTATAAATTAATACATTGGTATATAAAACCAATACATTTATTTTATATATATTTTTCCTCTGGAAAACAGTAATTAGAGATATTCTTAGACTTTGCATATGCTTTAGTTATCTGTTCATACTTCCTAGCTTATTGAGTCTGAAATAATTAAAGAAAGCCTGAAGTACCTATGTTCTGCATTCAGTCATAGATAGTTATTTGCAAATAAAACAGAAATATGTATTTTTGGAACAATAGTAGAAATTAAGACATTCAATCTGAAAACAGTATGGTTGAGTACAACCCCCCCCCCACTTGTTTTTTCCACACTCTGAATTCAATCAGTCACATGTTTGCATGTCTAAGCTCCCCAAAGACAATGGACAGTTGGGGTGGCCTGCTGATTAGTTTCAACCTCCCCTCCTGCTTCCCTAAGCCATCCTCCAAACATCTCTGCTCCATCCATCTTTCCCTTATCTGTGAAGGCAACAAGCTCCAGAGGTCTACCATATGGACCAGTGTCTGAGCGGCTGACTGCCTGTCACCCGCCCTCCCTTTCCCCCTTCCTTCCTCTCCATAGCTTGCTTGCATGTGTGGGTGTGTGTGTGTGTGTGTGTGTGTGTATGTCAAGCCTGTCCTGACTGTTTAGCCTGCCCCACCTGTTCTTCTGTAACAACAGACCAGACCTCTCATCCTCAGGCCTGCTGTCTAGATGGATGAGCTGATAACGAATAAAAGGAAAACAGACTAGCAGAGATGTGATAGCAAGGTTCCGCAAAACTTCAGTCAGAGTTTGACTTTTTTTATTCATTTCAAATGAAAGAAATTAGTGAAAAAGGAAATAAGTGACAGCTACAGGCTGAAGTTTCAAAATGTTGATGTAATTGTAAATCATGTTGAGGGTAATCATTTGAAACATTGTGACAGATTTGAAAAAGCTTGAAAAACAAGAAAGAAGGACACATTAAGCAGGGCCAAAAACAAATAGATGGGAAAACTGGAAGCAGAAAAACATATAGGCATCACAATAACTGAATGAAACAATTGCAGAATTAATTCTAAAAATATGAATGACAGTGTTCAGGGAACAGACTGCCTCCCGGACACTCGGGGACACTGGATAATAATGAAGGAGAACTTGAAGGGTGATAATGAGAGGTCAAACTGACGAATCAGTCTCAGACGTGTACACCTGTGGCCCACCTTCTGCTATCCAAACCGCCCTGTGACCACGTTTTTAACCGCAGCAGTCTTCGGTTACTCATTATACCCTTCTGAATAATGTAAAGGTATATATGCATGAGGGATCCAAGCGGCGGAGAGGGGACAGGGATGAGGGTGGAAGGATCTACATAATAGGGCAATCTCTCCCTCCATCTGCTCATGTCTTCATAATCTCCCCCCCCCCTTCTACTTTATGCTGATCTATCTGCTTGACACAGATGCCCCATCCTCCAACAATTTAGCCCTCTCTAATAATAACACTCCTGATCCGCAGTCCCGCTTGAGGAAAACTGGGCATATGCGTTGACGCGATTGCAGACGGGTTCGTCTTTATCTGTACGATTTCAGTGTCCGTTTGCATGAGCTGACATGAGCGTTTGCAGCCCCAGGAGAATTAACCAGGCGTCTGCCACCTGACCCCGTTGACTCTGACCGTCCTGCGCTCAGCTGATACGCGTGCCTTGTGGCCCTGACATGAGGAAGACAAAAAAGCATGAGGAGTGGGAGGAATACAGGGACAGAAAGAACAGCAGGCAATGAATGATTATGATGACTAGGGCCATCTTGCTGGCCTCAGTATCGAACCCCCCTCTTCCCAATCTCATCCTCCACCCTGGCCTTGGCCCTGGCTCTGGCTCCCACATGGACAAGTGATCTGGCTCAGGTCGGAGTGTGTCAGTGTGGGTGAAGTGTCACCACCAGGCAGGGTCTGGTCTTTCAGCTGTTGGGGATGACAGAGAGAGAACAGGACAGAAGAGGAGAGATGTGGAGGGGATTGAGGAGGAGTATCTAATTGAGAAATTAAGGAAATATGAAAGCTGTAAAAGTAGACAGACAATAAAAAGATGATTGTTGAGAACCTGGAAACTTTCAAAAAACAACAGAAGGGACAGTAAGGAAGGCACACAGAGAAAAGGGATAATATTAGAAAGAAAGAAACAATGGCTAAAAAGAAACAGGTTTTGCGGAGGTGTCATATCTGCCAGGCCTTATGCAACCTACAGAGCACACGCAGATGGCATGACTGCTGGGAAAGTAGGGTAAACAGTCCTGGCTAATGACTTGCCCTCTCTTGACTTTGTACGGCGAAGTGAAAGAATAAACAATTGGAGAAAACATTCCCACATGGGGATATAAAATCTGTCAGGTCATCCAGTGTGCAGCGATGATGTGAGCACCATCATGCAACATAAATGAGTGACACTGGTTCATTTATTCATGGTTTCTTTGTGAGGTATTGTTTGCACTGTCATTGCACACCGAGGTAGTTTTTCTTAAAGGTGAGGTTTACATGTGTGGGGTTAATGTTGGAGCTTGTTTTCTACAATGTGTCTAAATGATTGCGAAAACATCAAATAATTTAACATTGACTCTAAATGCAAATCAATTTAACAAAAAAATCCTTCCCACATCGTCCATCCCCATGTATCTTTCTCAGCTAATATCTAACTTATTAAACAACTGTTATACTCAACCACTAGAATTTGCATTCAAAGGTGTTGTAAATCCTCATGGTATAGATTCAACAAGATGTCAGAAACAAGTCACACAGATTTTAGTTGTGAATTGCTCTTAACCACCAAAAAAACAAAGAAAAATAAATTAACCTAAGCCATCCATGGGCTGCTGACCAGCACTTAGATGATGCGTTGTCCTCCTGTATCCAGTGAATGAACGCTTGGGCTTCTTAAGATTACAGAGCATTTATTGGTCTTGCACTCTACAACACAATGAGATTTTTAATGTTGCACACCTACAGATTCGAATTGCAGTACAACCACAAGGCTCATCAAATTGTAGCAACAATTGTGGCAATAATCAAAAAACAAAAAACCATTCAGTTCACTTGTTGAGTGATTCCATTTATTTGCATGTATCACCCACTGTGACTTTCAGGTATTACACCAAAGCTCATAAACCCCCAAAATGTGGACCTAATATTCTACATGAACATGATAACATCACACAGTTGTGGCAGATTTGTGGGCTGCACATTCACTAGCCGTGGCTTTCTTGGAGACACGGTAAGATACAGAAAAATGTGACATGTATCAGTGTATATAAAGAGAACATGAAGTTATTGGCAGCTCAGCAACAGCTGTGCTGATGAAGAGGAGCAGTAGAACACACCATAGTGAGAAATAGTACCCACATATCCACCAGTAGCCCAAGTCAATAGCAGCATAACTACTAGATAATTTAGGATAACCTATTACAATTTGACTATTACCTTTTTCAAAAGAAATATCTAGTCTTAAATGTAGCCTCGAGGAAAATTTAATCTCATTTTAATTTTACAACTGAATTTCAGGAATGAAGTGCTTGGTTGGGTAGCTTCTACTCTTCATTTACCAGGGAGCCAGTGAAGAGAAGTAAGAACTGGAGGAAGATGACCTCATCTTTAAATTCTTATTAGTAATCTTGCTGCCTTATTTTGGATGAGCTGAAACATTTTTTAATAATTTATTTTCTTACTTCCATCCATCCATACATTCTCTGTGCAGGTCCACAAGGGAGTTGGTGCCTATCTCCTGGTGTCATTGGATTAGAGACTGTGTACACCCCGAACATGTCGCCAGGCTCTCAGGTCAGTTCATCACACACTTGCATCTAATGGCAATTGAGAAAAAAACAGTTAACCTAACAGTCATTTTTGAACTGTGGGTATCCAGAGAGAACCCATGCATGGTGAGATTATGCCAACTCCATTCAGAAAGACTAACTAAAAATCAGAGAATTAGAATTCATCAAAGCTTCTAATTCTTTGATTAGATATTCCTGTAGTGTAATTAACAGACTGTATTGGTCAAGATTTAAGGATAAATATTGCTGAGGTTTAACAGCATAACATTGCACCCCACTGTCCAATACTTTTACCAAGTAAAGCATTTTTATAATATACAATTGACCTAAATACTAATAATGTGGATGTGTGTTTTCTATTTCGTCCATTACATTAAATACTTACCTTATTATCAGAATGTTAAAGCCAAATGTGAGACTCGTCAAATTAGATATGTTAATATTTTTTGGCCAATTTTGTTGGGCTCTGCAGACTCAGTTTCCTATTCTTAATTGACAGGAGGAGCAACCAATGTGATCTTTTGAGTCAGTATCCCATCTGCTTCAAGGTTTGATATGTGTGTTCAGAGATAGTATTCCACATACGTTGGTTGTATTTTGTGGTTATTCGAGCTACAGTTGGCTTTCTGTCATCTCAAACCAGTTTGCCCATTCCAGTTTGACTTCAAATACAAACAATGCATTTTCCTTGAAACAACTGCCACTCAAAGGATCTTTTTACTTTTTCATTCAGTCTCTATCAACCAAAGAGATGGTTGTTCATGAAAATCCCAGTTAACAACAGTTGGTAACATATTCAAACCAGACTGTCTGGTTTTATGTCACTTAAATCACTATTATTTATTATTCGTCTGCTTGTTTTGGACTTCAACAAGCCATCCTCATTGCACTTTGATACCCAACTGTCTCCCATGTGACTGACAAATTCAATATTTGCATCTACCAGCAACAGAACAGTTATACCTCATAAAGAGGTCTGCAGGTATACAAAGGTAAATAATAAATGACCTGTACAAGTTATAGTGCTTTATCTAGTTCAGAGGACCCCAAAGTGTTTTGCAATACATTCAGTCATTAACTCATTCATGTACACATTCACACTGATTATAATAAGCAACTATATTGTAGTCGCATCTGCATCAAGGATCAAGAAGTTTCCAAAGCTTCTTTATCTCTTTAGAAATCTCAAAAGCTATTTTCTTACAGACATCCAGATTGAAAAACCACAATATGGAGAATGTAAGAAGCTGGTAAAACTCTGACATGGTAAAGGATCTTACACATGAAAAGCTACTTGAGGAGTTATTCCAGCTAATAGTTGAAATTATTAGGTCAAAGAGAATTGGTTTGGTGCACATAAGAAATTTTGTGACACGTTGGTGGATTACACATTTTGATTGTCATTCAATCATCTTGTAGGTCAGGTCAGCTTATTTGCTATGTAGCAGCCCTGCTGGTGTGATTAAAGAGACTGTGACAAAGACGCTGTAAGGCAACAAAGGGGGGCAATGGCCAGCTGTCACACAGAGGGACCATAATGGCCACTGAAAATCCCACCATCATCTGAGCCTGTTACTTCGTTGACTTTAGCCTCCTGCTAACTGACAAGTCATTTCTTTGTTAGCCTGTCAAAGAGCTACTTGACATAAGAAGTTATGTTATTAAATTTTTTTTTCCAATAAATTACTTAGTATGTTTGCCTATACTTCACTCTTTGTGCTGTTAAGTTAAATTAGAAAAGTTATAGGAACTAAAAAGCAAACAATTTTTTTTTTTAAAGATTTTCAGTAAAACATTATCGGGGTGAAATGTCTTAAAAATGTTGCCTGTATAAAGTTATTCACAATTATTTACATGAAAGATGATTGTCTCCTTTTTGTATTATTTGACATTTTCTGCAATCCTCCATTAAAAGGATGCACCTGCTAGTTGACATATCATTGGACACAATCCCTATTTTCACTTTCTCTGGAAACATACAGTAGTCAAAATGTAAAAATTTTAATGTGATCAATAAAGGACATTTAATTTATTTTATGGTATATACTTAACATTCCTAAAACAAGGAAACTACTTTTTTTTAAACTGACAGTGTTTGTAGTATTTTAACAAAAACATGACAGCAAAACCAATGGCAACAATCGCTTTTTTATCCATTGTATTCAACAATTTTTAACTCTTCAGAGCACCCTAATAAAAACAGCCATAACTGAAGTTTTATTTGTGGAGATAATCTCAAGACCCCCAACTTGGTGTCTGATGACCCACAGTGGGACTTGGATTTTAACTCTAGGAAATGATTGGCCAAAGCTAAGCAAACCAGACCTATTAAATATTACAATCTTTAAAACATTTTTTTGGCAGTCTCTTTAAACATACTTTAGAAACAATCATTTTAAAAGTGCTCATCATTATCTGCAAGAACTACAACTTCCATAAAGGAAACTTATCTTCAATTTATGCTATACATTTGTAATTTTTGAATATGGAGTCATCTAAATGGATGAAATGGATGTGAAGAGAAGAAATATACATGCCAATTGCATACACTCATAATGACTGACACATCTGGATGATTTTTGGGACGGAGACATACAAAAGGTGGTAGCTGATAGTTCCTCATTTCTTCCCTTACAGGAGTGTTAGGTAATGACTTCTGCCTGACACGGTGGACCTTAATTTGTTATTGTAGCAGAGCAGCTGTGCGGCATGCTGCAGATAGCAGGTGGCAGCCTGGCAGGAGTGGAGGATGGGGGGAGCTGGAGGGAAGAAGAGAAGAGGGAGGACAGGAGCATGTGGCATATGTGGGTGGCTGTAGGAGGGGAGGATGGAGAGATAGCACTGTGGACGGGTGTTTGTGTGCGTGTGTATTGGGGTGCTACAGCTCACAGTGTTCTTTGCCAGCATCCAAATATTATGCTTGTAAAGAAGAATAACACGTGAGACTCTGGATGGAATCCAGATCTAGTCCGACTGTGTGGGCTTTAGGGTTCTGGCTCATTGTCAGGAGCAACAGATGATACACCACTATTTTTCTCTTTTGGTTAAACTTAATTATTAAGCAAATAACAATTTAAAGTGGTAACACTGATTTTTCTGTATGAGTTTGACAACTTTTAACAGTTTGTTGAGGAATTTTTAGTTATAGTTTTAGACCATGAAGAATAAAATCAATATAACAACAAGTTAAGGCTATAAATGACTTTGCTGATGGCAGTCTTATTTGAGGGTTACTGAGCTGCTGCCACACTGAGAGAATTATGACAGACACACCGTTGGTCTGCTGTATAAGGGCATTATAAGCTTTCATCAAAACTACAGTTAATTTTTGACCACAGAAATATTATCTTCTGCTTTTAAAAAAATATATATATATATATATATATATATATATATATATATATATATATATATATAGCATAT